>JAVKPL010012688.1:0-63896 GCA_032173675.1 Gastrolobium villosum
CAATCTCCTCATGACTTCCACCCACTAAACCCCCACAAAGACATATCCCAATGCCCCGGCCCTCAAAGCCTTTCTAACCTGCAACACAGATAGATATGGGGAAGAACTAGTAGCAGAATCATCAGCAGAGAGCACAATTCTTTTTCCACAGCAGTCTATCGTAGCACAGTTCTTTGATAACCAATCCATTCCCAAGATAACTTGAAGACTGATCATCGGCAAACAAATAAAATCCAGCACATAATCTCGGCCTTCATATTTAAATTCCACATCCTTGCATATTACTGATGTGTAACACTCCTCTCCAGTAGCAGTCACCACTTTCATTGGAGGAGAAATGTCGTACATTTGCAAGTTTAGCCCAACGGCCATAAAATCAGACATACAGGAGTGTGTAGCTCCCGAGTCAAACAAAACTTCAATATCCATATTATCAATATAAATTATACCTTTCACAAGATTTGGAGCCTTTTCTGATTGCTGACGGTCCATGGTGTATACTCTACCAACCGTCTGTGCCTCGATCATGGGAGGAACAACAGAAACAGGAATAGCCGCAGCTTGAACTGCCATAGTCCTCACTTCATTCTGAGGACACTGTCTTGAGTAATGGCCGGGCCTTCCACATTTATAACAGATAATTTCACCGGTAGCACACTGGCCTCTATGCTCCCTCCCACATCCTTTACACTTAGGAGAAGGTCCTCTATCAACAAAATTCTTCTGAGTCCCCGGCTTCTTGAATATATTTGCTGGGTTGTTCGCACTCAGCTTTTTATCTTTCATCTTTTTATTCTTCCAATAACCAGAGCCCGTTGCTTTATTGGAAATAGGTGCTTGGGCCTCAGAAGGCTTCTTGGTACTGGACACACCATATACCTCTTCTACCTTCCGGCACTGGTTCACAAACCGGCTGAACTCTCGGATGTCACAGTTTGACATCTTCCGAGACATCTTCTCATTCAGACCCCACTGAAACTTGGAGGTCATCTCAGCTGAAGCGGGCAAAGCTCGCCCATAATTAGCATATTTCACCAATTCATTGAACTTGGCAAAATATTGATCAATAGACATTGACCCTTGCTTCAAATCGTTATACTCATTCTGCTTCCTTTCCCTAGCCTCCCTAGGAAAGTAGTTGTCTAAGAACAGCGTCTCAAACAATCGCCAGGTAATTTCCCGGCCTTCAGCTTCTAGAGGTTGCACAGTATTATTCCACCAATCCTTCGCTTCCTCTTCCAACATATAAACGGAGTAGACCAATTTCAATGCATCAGGGCACCTCATAACCCTGAAAATCTTCTCCATAGCTTGGAGCCATTTTGCTGCCACCATAGGGTCATATTCTCCTTTAAAAGAAGGAGGTTTATGTTTTCTGAAAACCATTAATCTTCTTTCTTCGGCTTCGTGCTCATCAACATGTTCTGCATGTAGTCGACGCACCTCAGTGTGATGGCTATGACTACCTGAGTGGTGACTCGCTTCACCCTCATTATTACCCGCTCCGTCTTCTTCATTTTGAGCAGGTGGAGTAGACGTGGCAGTGTGAGGAGGAGGAGAGGGTTGCCGGTTCTCGGGTCTAGCACCCCTCATCGCCCTCAGCTCGTTCATCATAGCGGTCATGGCATTCCGCGTGTCCTCATTTGTTTTAAGTAAGTTCTCATTAGTACGACGACTAACTTCCAACTCCCTGTGCACAGCTGCCAGGGTTTCAACCATAGGATCCGGCTGCCCAACCGTTGCCCCACGACCACTCGGGGCCTAACCAAAGCAGCCAAAACAGGATCTGGCTGAGCGTTTGCATTCGATGCTTCGGCGTTATTCCGGTTCCTCGTCATGACACTACACAAGTTACACCCAGAAATGAGTTGATCAGGCTCACACTAAGTGATCACAAATGCAATAATCATCAAGAGTACCAAAACAACTACAAAACATTAAACAGCAAACACATATAACAATAGTCCACAAGTTTCCCTACAAAACTGCTCTGATACCATAAAATGTAACACCCCGTTCTAGAACCGGTTTGTTAACATTGAATTATGGTATTAAGCAAAGTTACAATCACATTGGTGCAATTAAAATCCGGTTAAATTTCTCTTTTAAAACAAGCCGAATTAAAATTACCCAATTGCGTGACCATAACCATAATACATTGCGGAATAACATACTTAAAGCTTAATACCATACTTTCATTTCACTTATTATGGTCTTCATTTGCCCATAATATTATAGGATTTTTCATTAATTACGCGTGGGTTCAAACTGCGCTCAAATCGGAGCACTGTAGCCCAAGTTATGAGGTTTCTAAGCGACAGGTGCTGAAACGTCAGATCCTCTACGCTTGAAGCGTAGAGGAGATTAATGGGACAGTGGGTCTACGCTTCAAGCGTGGATCCTACGCTCCAAGCGTGGACAGTCTGGAGCAAGCACCCAAAACAGGGCAGTTTGACCTACCTGTGGTGTTTTAACCATAACTTGAGTTATACTTATCCAAATTACACAATCTTGGTCTCTATGGAAAGCTAAGAAACATATCTACAACTTCCATCAAGACACAAGGATCCAAATCTATCGTATAGGATACGAAAATTGGACAACAAGACAGGGTATCTTTATTTTAAATTGGTTTTCCAACCTAAAGATCTTCTTTCACCTAATTTACATCATGTAATCCTTTCAATATATGAATTCTAGTCTCTCTAGATACTCATACACAATAGAAGCATACATATCATTTCATCATATATGCAGATACCCAATAATTACAATATTACATCATGCTTACAAGTTTCAATTACAAATTATGGGACTTAGCTACAAAACACTATGATCACTCCTTGGCTCCCATCAACAAAAGAGATACCAAAGGGGATGAGCATAGGCTAAGTCCAACCAATTAAACATAGCATGCATATAACAAATGACTTTCATTTACAATCTTGTACATATGAATTACAAAATAGCATGCTTAATCAAATGACCCTAAGTCTTCCTATGTCCATTTACTTCAAGTATGGCCACTTGCCATCAGAGGCTCCTGCAGCATCCTTGCCTGAAAGGGGGTCCCCAACAACACGGGGTGAGATATACGAATATATCCAGTAAACCAGGGGCCCTTGGAGCATCTCTCCACCCCATAGTTCAATAACAGTGTAATAGCAATGACAATAATAATGCAGCAAATACATATCCATGCAAGTGTAAACAACATCTTCAGGAGAAATCCCTCGAGCTCTCGAGCTGTCCTAAGGATACTCAGATGCAAATAGTCCTACTGGCCAGCTAAACTACCAAGTATGATTTACGCATCGTCATGCTACATACCAACATAGGGAAACACCATCCTATGTCACACCAAAGCATGCAAATACATATAACGAAGCATTACTCTATTTCATTGCATTTATATACAACAACACACCCATTACCCATTCAGGGCTTGGTGGAACAATAAAGGGAATTACACCCAAGGTCCGAAGGCTTACCTCAAAGCTTCCAACTAAACCTTTGTTCCTCACCAATCTTCACAATACAATTATCAATCCCAAGGAGCTAACCGAACTCCATAGCTTGCTCCAATGGTTGGTTACTCACTGTTGGTCCAAATGCCTCAATCCTAAGCATCACATGGACAATATCAACAATCAACCAAACCAAACCATTGATTACAAAAACAAGCCTAACAATAGTCAAATGCATAATCTTGTGATTTTCCAAACAAAATCATACGACTATCAAAACTCATTTCCACCGATTAAATGTCATTCCTAACATTTTTCTCAACATGCACTAGGCCTCAATCTTCCTAGAACATAATCAATCTACTCACATAATCATAAACCCTAAACATTATTCATCATCTCCCCCAATCATGCATTTCTCATGAAAATAGAGTTCAAGGAGTAGAATCTTACCACCAATGGTTGCACAACCAAGGATTGGTTACTCCTCAAGCTTCCATGGAGGTAGAAACCAACAAATCTCACAATTCCTCCAAGGGGTTGAAACTTTGGAACACCCACACAACTCCCCACCAAGACCCAAGCTAGGATTGTGAAAGAGGAGAAGATTTGGAGTGGTTTAGGCTTTTGAATCACTCAAAACTATCAAGGTTTGATCACCCAAGGGTTTCCTCTTCCTTTTTCTCTTCTCTTCTCTTCTCTTCTCTCTTCCTTCTTTTTCTCTTCTTTCTTCTCTCTTTGCTGTGCACGCGGGTTGGGGAAGGGAAATGGGTTCCCTTAAGTGACATGCCACTTAACACCGGTTAAGTGGGTATCGGTTCATCTATCTATTCAATTCCATTAATTACCAAACTTTACCCAACAGTCTGGAATATTTTTCTAGGAGTATTTCTACTTCCATTTTTATATTTTGGGCACTTTTGTCTACACCCATTTATACCCCTTAATTTTCACAGAGTACACTTTTTACCTCAAAAGTGACCCCAATTAATTTTATAAGGGAATTTACTTACTTTTACTCACTAATACATGCTTAATTATCTAATCACATGTATTTTGCTAATTAATTATTTTGGGCTATTATATTACCCCCAGTATCCAAATACCACAGTATCCGAATACCAGCACCTACTGTATTCATATACTCCCCAGTATTCGAATACTTCATCAAAGGTATCCGTATACTTTTCTTTCCAGAAAAGTATTCCAATACTCCAACAAGGAGTATTCGACTACCAGTGAACAAGTATTCGAATACTACACGAAAAGTATTCGATACTTCTTCACCAGAATGCAGAAATATGAACAGTGCTCTGCATAATCCCATTTTTAAGGGTCCAAAAGCGATTGGGAGTCCGATGACTCCCTAAACAGATGTTCATAAGCATACTAAGACCCCAGAAACACATTCTTTTACTTAAATGGTCAAGTTACACTTTTTAATGGATTAAACAAGCTTAAACTCATCAAAATGACAAAGATGTGATCATGGTATACCTCCAAGGCTCATAACTCCAAAAATGAGGCAGCAAAGAGGTCTCCAACTACACCCCAAGGTTCTGACTTTATCAAGATATGAAAATGCACCACAAGATTGGCTCTTCACACTTAAAGGTGGCTTCTTGAAGCCAAAAGTGTCATGACAATGGTTTCCTCTAAGCCAACTCTCAAACTCAGCACCTTAAACTCACTCACAAGGGGCTGACACTCAACAATGCATGACCTTTTACACACACAAGGCTGGCTTACACCAAGCTATGGTGTTTTGATGAAGAGACTATGAAGAAAGGGGGTCACTTTGGTGGTGTTTCAAGAAGAAAAGCTCAAACCTTGAGAGGGGAAGAAATGGCTGAAGGTGTTCAGCCCAAAGACCCTTCACGTAGCAGCCAACAATATGGCCTAGGGTTTTGTGCCCCTAGGCTTAAATAGGGTCATTAATTAATCCGTCAGTATTAGCGTTAATAGCTACGCTCATCGTTTTATTCTCAAACTTGAGATTCAGAACCTACTCATTTTTCTAAGATTTATCATATTTTTATTTTATTTTTCGCAGCACCTTTCCGCTACGCGCTTTTACATAGCCAGTATCAGTTATGACACCAGTTCTCATTATTTTAACTTGAGACTTGTTTTGCTAGTCCTACATAATATTCTAGGAATATTCATGTACTTATTATAATTTTCCGGGATACTTCACCGGTACGCATTTATACCGGGTAGTAGAACCAGTATCTGCACTTTTAGTCCGAAAAATGACTTTCAGCATTATTACTCACTTACTATAATTATTAAAGTCTCATAATAATTATTAAGGTCAATTATGAAATTATTTCCTTAATTAGCGGCGTGGGTTCTTACAAAAACACTCATTTCTTTTATGAATCTATAGCAGATTTTCCTCCTTAAAGACAAATCGCTTCAGTGTTTATCCGATTGTTGCTTATATTTCTAACCTAAGTGTGAACATATGCGTGTAGCTCCTTGATGTGCTTAACATGCTCTTTTGGTCTAAGCTGAAATAATTTTGCATGAGCAATTATGTGATGTCCATAGGGGTAATTGGTTGCACCAATAGACAACTTCAAAAGGACTATTGCTAGTGGTGTGACTTTACAACTGTTATAAGTGAACTCTAGTTGTGGTTGCACTAAATTCCACTGCTTGGAGGAATTGTCTCCAATCAAACTCAGCAGCAAGTTTTCCAAGCTCCTGTTCACAACTTCTTCTGTCAGACCATCAATTTGCGGATGATGTAATGAGTTGAATTATTAGTCCCTATCAGCCTCCAAAGGATGTGCGGATAACTTAGTCTTCAATGAAGTAACCCCTTCTCTCAATCGAGAACTTTCAATTGAATCCGTACTTGAGAAATTTGAGCCTGTAGGATTGAATTGTCCACTTGTGGATCTAAATGCAATGCCAGGAAGACCACCTAGGCCTAAACCACACACACGACCATAGTGCTTTGGTCTAAAAACTTTTGCATTAGCATCATTTGTTAAAATTTCAGTGGAATTGGTGCTCTGGCATATTTCTTCATATATTTGGTCCTATACATATAAAAAATTCATGAATCTAACATGAATACAAAGAATAAGCAATCAGTTTTAAAGTAAAATAAAATATGAGACTTTTAAAGTTATACTATTTTCAAACTTTTTACCAAAAGAAATGAAGAAATGATCAAACATATAGCAATTTCGTTTTTCATAACCTGAAACAACAATTCTTCATAAAATGATGAGTAAGCTTAGGAGTGCTTGCAATTACCAAATCAAAAAGCAAAGTAAAAAAATGTATAGTTTAGTTATTATATAGAAAAATGTAATATTCATATCACTTTAAGGAAATATAAATAATAATAGTTTACATTTTATCGCCACACATTATTGAAATTTTCCAGATAAACAGAAATTATAAGTGTAGTCATCCATTAAATTGATAAATATGCTAAAATTCTAGTAATTAATAATGAGCAGGGTACCCACACTGCTATGAAAAATCTAATATATAATTATGTCAACTAAGCCTTATCCCACTAGGTGGAAAATAGTTAGATATGCTTATTAATTTTATATCAACTTTATTAGAAATGGTTATAATCATAGAGAGATGGATGTGAATCATGGTTATGGTTATAATTATTGTTTGTAAAGTTGTTCTATATTAGCTCAGTTGCATGCAATTTTAAATAATTTCGTTTTTATTCTTTTTAGTATTTTGTGGTTTATATCATATTTATGCTCGTTAGTCATTACTTATTCCTATTTACTTTATGCCTAAATGTTTACTTTTAAAAAAAAAATCCAAAATACGCATGTATATTTACTTATAAATTTATAATAAAAGTTTAATACATGTTAATAAAACATTATTTCCCTTTTTTTTCTTTTTCATCTTCTCTAGTGAATTAACTTTTCTCTTAACATACAGTGGAATCAATGCAAATTTAACATGTTGCATTCAGTTTTAAATAAAGTAGAACCAATCGCCTTACACATATATTCCCCATCCCTTTAACATCTAAGTTTTGTGTAATAATTAAAGCTACTTAACTTACCACTATAGCCTTTGCCTCGTCATTCAAATATAACTCGTCTTTTTTCATGTGAGTTGCATGGGGCAGGTTATATTTACAAAAATTTTTATTTACAAATTACACTGTATTCTCCCGGGAGAATACAAACTTTTGTAAATTACTCTATGTTCTCCCGAGAAAATATAGTATAATTTGTAAAGAATTCCGAAAAATTTGTAAACGGATCCTATCCCGAGTGGCAAGATATAGCTCGCCTTGACTCACAAGATGTTCGACCTCTACTTCCTATAACATGCAAATCATATAAGTTCAAATACCAAATATATAAGATCTAGGTATAGAGAACACTAGAAATTTACCATCTCATGTCATCTCAGGGACAAAAGTTTGGAACCACCAGCGAAATGATGATCATTGATCTTTAGGAACACCAGTTGGGACTGTTGCAATTAGTTAATCTCTAGGAAGCTTTAATTGCTTAGCTGATTTCCATAACTTTGATTTTTAGTACTTGAACCTTCTTCTCAAGATAAGTAGACAATAACGTTTGGTAATTTTTTTTCCCTTTTGCTACTTAATTAAAAGAATATTCTTGAATGATATTCACCTACTGTTAGTTTATCTTTAATTTCCAGAGATGGTAAGAAAATTTCGATCATGACAATGGGATCGACAGGAAACAAATTAATTGTGTAAATCATATATATATGTGTCGTTCTTCTCATTAATTAATTAGATACACAATTAATTAGAAATAAAACATATATATAATATATATAACTTCACTAAGAATGACTCAACTGACATTATTATGATCCAGGGAATTACAAACTCTTTGTTTGTTAACAAGAGCAAAAAAATTTCCCCAGATTATAATTTTGGTGAAAGTACCCTAAAACAGCGCAGCTAACTAATTCCTGCTACATATACATATATAGTATAGTATATATGTGATATGTCAAACATATGCATGAAATAAAACACTTCATTCAGTTTGATCATATATAATTAGCTAGATAAAACCCATCGCCTCCAAAATTAGTTAAGAAAATCAATCAATCAAAAAGGATGGATATTCCAGGTGAATCGATTCATGTTGGCAAAGAATCCAACCCTGTAAGGCAAAAATGATCTCCTTTTAATGCTCTGATTCCTAATTCTATTCTTCAAGTAATGCTTCTCATGAGCTGATGCCGACGACGTTTTGCTGATCTTGCCACCCTTCATTTTATTATTATTATTATTATTATTAGCCTCGTCGACGTCGGACCTTGGCTCCGGTGCCGGAGGAGGATTCAAGAAAACGAAAACGTCCTTGCTGTCACTGCTGTTGCTTCGCGGGTTCAACTCTCGTCGGAATCTCAACTGCTTCGAGAATCCCGTGGAGTTGCTCTTCTTACACCTCTCGTTATTATTGGAAGCCTCAACCTCAAGCAGCTCTACCACCTCCAACGTCGACGACGACGTCGTTTTTCCATCCTTTAATTCCGAGAGAAAACTATTTCTATTTCGCTTCTCAATGAAGAGCTTCTTCAGCGTCGTCGATGGAAGAGGTGAAACGGCGTCGCTATTATGAAGGAAATTTGCAGGGAAGAAGGGTCGGATCTGGCCATTGTGGAAGATCTCATCGGCAGAGGTAAGAATTCCTTGGGGATTATTAGTGCATGCGAAACTGAATTCTCCTTGTTCGTCATCATAAATATGTTGGAAGGTGTGAGGAATTGGGAGAATTGATAGAGATTGCATTGTTACTTAATATATTTGAGGAGGTTCTAGCTAGTTTTTAGAGTTAATTAATTACAACGCTTGTAATTAATTAGAGAGAGAGAGAGAGTGTAATGAATAAGCAGTGTAAATGAGAAATTGGGTTATTTATATGTGAATTAGAGAGTGTGTATGTAATGTGAGCTTTATTTCTGTTTATGAAATGGAATTCGGTTGAATTGGGTGGGGTTTTTAAGTAAGTAGTTAGACATGTAAGGTGTGAGCACTGTGATGACGTTCTTTACTGTTCGCCGGTTACCCCCTTTTTTGCGACCTTTCTTTCCCTTTTCGTTTTTGATGTGTGAGTGTGCGTGGTTTTTTTTTTTTTTTTTTTTGGCGTGAAATAATAACAAATTGCTTTTTAACTATTTTCGTTCTATTGTTAAGCTAAGTAAGGTACACGTGTTCTGCTGCACCCGCACAAGCACAACCTCCTCCGTTTTGCTTGTAGATGTCAGTTGAAATTTTGCTCAAATACATAAAAATAAATCTTTTTTGAAGGAAATATATGGTTATATGGGTTTTATATTTCTTATATTGAATGAGAATTCAAATCTCATGTCGTAGAGATAAAAAGCATGTGGGATCCATGTGTTAGAAAAAATTATATGTGGGACTCATATCAGCACGAAAATCGAAGTGTTTGTAGGAAAAATTGAATTCTCATATTAAATGAGAATTATAAAACCTATGATTATAATGAATGTTACTATATTTAAATAAAAGACTCGACACTCATGTATTAAAGTTCAAATTGTAATAATTTTAAACCTCAAATATAAAAGAGGTATATAATTGTCTGTTAAAGAAATATTGTCATAACACCTCTAAAAAGTCATTGATTCACCATTCTCTTAAAAGTATAATTTCAAAGAAATTATGGGATTGGAGCGGACTTGGTATAATAGAACGAAAATGATTCACCATTCTCTTTAATACATGAGTGTTGAGTCTTTTATTTAAATTTAGTAACATTCATTATAATCATATTTCATTCAAAAAAAGATTTATTTTTATGTATTTGAGCAAAATTTCAACTGACATCTACAAGCAAAACGGAGGAGGTTGTGCTTGTGCGGCGGGTGCAGTAGAACACGTGTAGCTTACTTAGCTTAACAATAGAACGAAAGTAGTTAAAAAGCAATTTGTTATTATTTCACGCCAAAAAAAAAAAAAAAAAAAACCACAGACACTCACACATCAAAAACGAAAAGGGAAAGAAAGGTTGCGAAAAAGGGGGTAACCGGCGAACAGTAAAGAACGTCATCACTGTGCTCACACCTTACATGTCTAACTACTTACTTAAAACCCCCCACCCAATTCAACCGAATTCCATTTCATAAACAGAAATAAAGCTCACATTACATACACACTCTCTAATTTACATATAAATAACCAAATTGCTCATTTTCACTGCACATTCTTACACACATTCTCTCTCTAATTACAAAGCTTGTAATTAATTAACTCTAAAAACTAGGTAGAACCTCCTCAAATATATTAAGTAACAATGCAATCTCTATCCATTCTCCCTAATATTCCTCACACCTTCCACCATTATGATGACGAACAAGGAGAATTCAGTTTTGCATGCACTAATAATTCCCAAGGAATTCTTATCTTTGCTGATGAGATATTTCACAATGGCCAGATCCGACCCTTCTTCCCTGCAAATTTCCTTCATAATAGCGACGCCGTCGTTTCACCTCTTCCATCGACGAGGCTGAAGAAGCTCTTCGTTGAGAAGCAAAATAGAAATAGTTTTCCCTCGGAATTAAAGGATGGAAAAACGACGTCCTCGTCGACGTTGGAGGTGGTAGAGCTGCTTGAGGCTTCCACTAATAACGAGAGGTGTAAGAAGAGCAACTCCACGGGATTCTCGAAGCAGTTCAGATTCCGGCGAGACTTGAACCCGCGAAGCATCAGCAGTGACAGCAAGGACGTTTTCGTTTTCTTGAATCCTCCTCCGGCACCGGAGCCAGTATTGTGGTCCGATGACGATGAGGCTAATAACAATAATAATAAAAAGAAGATCAGTTTTAAAACGGTGTCGTCATCGTCGTCGTCTGCTCATGAGAAGCATTACTTGAAGAATAGAATGAGGAATGAGAGCATTAAAAGGAGATCATTCTTGCCTTACAGGCAGCCCTTGCCCTTGGTTGGATTCTTCGCCAACATGAATCGATTCAGCAAGAATATTCATCCTTTTTGATTTACATCCATCTTAATCCATCCATCCCTAAATTTTCTTAACTATTTTTGGAGGGGTTTTATCTAGCTAATTATATATGATCAAACTCAAAGTGTTTTGTTTTACGCAAATGTTTAACATATCACATATATACTATACTATATATGTATATGTAGCAGGAATTAATTAGTTGCGTGCGTTGTTTTAGGGTACTTTCACCGAAATTAAAATCGATCTGGGGATTTTTTTTTGCTCTTGATAACAATTAAACAAACAAGAGTTTGTAATTCCCTGGATCATAATAATGTCATTATTTTTTGGTCATTCTTAGTGAAGTTATATATATATATGTTTTATTGCTAATTATTAATTGTGTATCTAATTAATTAATGAGAAGAACAACAAATATATATATATATATATATATATATATATATATATATATATATATATATATATATAGGGGAGAGATCATTTGACTCCAGAGTAAGACATTTAAGTCTTACTCTACATCCTAGCCATTGATTTTCGTCCATCCAACGGTTATAGTTTCGAGAGTTATATTAATTAATTATTAATTACACTATAAATGACAACCATTGATTTCCGTCCATCAACGGCTGAGATGGGGAGTAAGACTTAAAAGTCTTACTCTGGAGTCAAAAAAACCCTCCCCATATATATATATATATATATATATATATGTATATATATATATATATATATGATTTACGTAATTAATTTGTTTCCTGTGTAGCGATTTTCTTACTATCTCAGCCGTCAATGATTTGAGATTTCCCGAAAGGTTGCAAAATATCCCCTTGATCATAGAGAGTGAAAATCACAGAGACGAAAAGATCGTCTTCAAGTTTGTAGAGATGGGTTAGTTTCGCGTGAGTCTCACGCGTTCCATATTTTCTATTCTGCTAGGGCACAACAATGAGTTCTATTCTTGGAAAAAATGGAGATCTGCAGCAAAAGTCGATGGAGGTTCCGGGTGCTATGCGTAAGAGCATAAAACGATCGAAGGTTGGAGAGGAATTTTCCCCTGATTCATCGAATAGAGGGGCAAGTTTGGGAAACATCCAGGAGCGCATTCCGTCAGGTAAGTCGATGTCTTTCGCTGATGCTTTGCGTGCTGATAATAACTGTATGGGTGTAGAGGATTCTTGGCATGAGGAATTTGAGGAGGACAAGAGTGAACCGCTGGACCCGAGTCTTGGTACCATAGATGAGTTTGGGTTCCAAACAATTTATGGAGAGGATGGGTCTGTAAGAATTAGGTGTTCTAAGGAAGCGAAAGAGAGATTAAGAAGCCCATGGAAAAATGCTATTATCGTTAAGCTGTTGGGGAAGAGAGTGGGTGTGATGTATATGAAATCTAAGCTGGGAAGCCTATGGGCTAAAGCTGGACCGATAGTGGTGGCTGATTTGGGGAATGATTTTTTCTCTGTGAAATTCTCTAGCTTGGAAGACTTAAATCTAGCGCTGACAGGAGGACCATGGATTCTAATGGGCCACTACTTGGCCATCAGAAAGTGGGAGCCGTTCTTCAACCCTCACAAAGCTAATATTCATAAGGTAGCTGCGTGGATCCGATTGCCAGGTATTCCTCAAGAATTCTGTGTAGCTCATTTTTTGAAATTAATTGGAAATATAGTAGGCAAAGTGTTGAAAGTGGACAGAACAACTTCCTTAGGGGAAAGGGGTAAATTTGCTAGATTGTGTGTGGACTTAGACCTTGCTAAGCCATTGAGGGGAGAATATATATTGGAGGATGAGGTGTTTAAAGTTGAATATGAGGGCTTGTACCTTATATGTATCAAATGTGGAAAATACGGACATAATACAGATAATTGCCCTGATCTTGCCAAACCAGAGGAGGACACTGTTAACAAGGAAACAAATCAGCCTGATTTGAATAACTCTCAATCAAATCAAGGGGTAGGCCCTTGGATGGTAGTGAAAAAAAAGAATTTCCATAGGAACCAACCCCCAATAAAGGATGAAAATAAAGGTGGGAGATCCTTTGGAGCGGATATCTCTAATAGTAAGAAGCATTTGTCTGCACAGGCAGCGGGTATCAATATTTTGAAGAATCCAGGGGTGGAAAATGTGATAGAGGCGAAAAAGGGGTCACTCAAGGAAAATAAGAGGAATCCTCTATCCCAGGATACTCCCAAGGTCATCAATTCGAAAGCTCCTGCAGGTCAAGCAGGGACGAGTAATGCTGGAGCTAAAGTCTCATATAAACCGAAAAAGATAGAGAAGAAAAAAGCATTTGTTTTCTCCTCTGAAGCCAACACTTCCAGAACAAGTTCCAAGTCTCTAGAGCCCCCTTCATCCAGTAAGGCTACCAGCAAAGGTGACCTTAGATATGTTCCTATTTCCCCTTCTGGTCCTGTGGGAAGTAATGGTAAGGATATTGATCTTGGAAACACAGAAGGCGAATTATGCTCAAAAATCTCTGCTGCAAGTATCTCAAATACTGAGAGCAATTTGCCTCCCTGTGAGTTATGTGTGGTAAATGACAAAACGTTGGATATGGATACTAATATGGTTAACAGCAATCAAGGTGTTATGAGTTTGGAGAGCCATGAGAAAGTTATGGAAGATGGAATGCTCCTGGAGAAATCTTCTAGTGAAGTAGCTGTTGATAATATGGTAGAGTGTGATCAGGGACTCGGGGATCCTGGTACCAAATTAGTTATCCAATGAATTGTCTTGTTTGGAATTGTAGGGGTGCTGCCAAAAAGTCTTTTAAGACATCCCTCAGAAATTTCATTAAAAAATACAAGATTGGTTTGGTTGCTATTTTAGAACCTAGGATAAGTGGTGTTACTGCCCAAAAGAAGATTAAGCAATTGGGGTTCAACAATTATGTGATAGAAGATGCAGTGGGATTCTCGGGAGGTATCTGGATGTTATGGAAAGAGGAATTTTGCAATGTAACACTTATAGAGAAATCGAGCCAATTCATTCATGTTTCATGTTCCATGAATCAGGGGTTGGAATTTTATCTTACTGTGGTTTATGCCAATCCTAGAGAGGATGTTCGTGAGGAGCTATGGATGGATATAAAAAGAATTAGCAGCAGTCTAGTTGGTCCCTGGGTTATGATGGGAGATTTTAATGAGATTGCCTCCTACAAGGAAAAGAAAGGGGGTGCTCCTGTTAATCTTCTCAGGTGCCAGAAGTTTTCATCGTTCCTTAATGACTGTAACATGATAGATATGGGTTGTAAAGGATCTCACTTTACTTGGAAGGGGCCAAAGTGGCTGCATCTGGATAGAGTGTTCAAAAGGTTGGACCGTGTGTGTGCTAATGCTATTTGGAGAACAACTTTTGAAGAGGCTACAGTTAGAAGTCTTCCTCGGTTGAATTCAGACCATAACCCGCTCATGCTCTCTCTTTTCCCAAACAATAAGGATTGGAGAGAAAGACCGTTTAGGTTTCTGGCTAGCTGGCAGGAGCATGTTACTTTCCCCCATTTTCTTAAATTTGTGTGGAAACCGAATCTAAACATCAGGATTAGTTTGAGCAATCTGGTCCCTTCCCTTAGATCGTGGAATAAGAGGGTTTTCGGGTGTATCCAAAAGAGGAAAGAATATCTTCTCAAAAAGATTGAGGATAACCAAAATAACTATGCCACTGATATGGATTGTGTCCAATCTGAGTTAGATTTAGCCCTCCAATGTGAACTCAATAAGGTTATGGATCATGAGGAAGCGTTATGGTTTCAGAAAGCTAGATGCAAGTGGATTGCAGATGGGGACCGTAACACTACTTTTTACCATACTACTACTGTCATAAGGAGAGCCAGAAACAGGATTAGTGAATTAAAGAATGATCAGGGTCAAATGGTGACAGAAGAAAGTGATTTAATTTTGCTGATCCATTCGTTTTTCAAGAATCTATTTTCAGAGGAAGATTTTTGTAGACCTTGGTTCACTACTACTCATAACTGGCCTGTTTTGGAGGAATCAGATATAAAGGATATGCAAGATCCCATAACAGATTCTCTTATCAGAGAGGTTTTTTTTGCTATGAATAGCCTTAAAGCTCCTGGTCCAGATGGGTTTCCTGCTCTCTTTTTCCAAAAGAATTGGGAATTATTGAGACTTCAAGTTATTGATTGTGTTAAACAGGTTTGGAATAGGCCTGAGTTGGTGAAAGAGCTAAATAAAACGCATCTTGTGCTTATTCCTAAGGTGGCTAAACCCGAAAAAATTAACCAATTCCGGCCAATTGCTCTTTGCTCTGTTATCTACAAAGGAATCAGCAAGCTAATTGTGGGAAAGCTGAAGCCTGTTCTAGACAAGTTAATTTCGCCCCAACAAGTTAGCTTTGTCCCCAACAGACAGATTCAAGACAATATAATCATTGCCCAGGAGATGGTCCATTCAATGAGTAGAATGAAGGGGAAGAGGGGTTTTTTTGCTATAAAGATTGATCTTGAGAAAGCATATGACCGGATGTCCTGGAAATTCATCCATACAATGTTATCTGAGGCGAACTTTCCAGTATCTTTGGTTAATTTAATTATGCAGTGTATCTCCTCATCTGAGCTGGAAATCCTTTGGAATGGAACTCAAGCTGGTAGTATTTCCCCTAGCAGAGGGTTAAGACAGGGTGATCCATTATCTCCCTATATCTTTGTCCTTTGTATGGAAAAGCTTTCCCATTTGATTACGGACTCCTTGGAGAAGAAGGAATGGAAGCCAATGAAAGCTGGGAAAGGTGGTCCATCTATATCCCATCTCTTATTTGCAGATGATCTGATGTTATTTGGAGAAGCTAATACTGATCAAATTAAGATTATGATGAGCTGTCTTAACAAATTTGGCAGCATGTCTGGGCAAAAGGTGAGCTTCCAAAAGTCCAGCATATTTTTCTCTAAAAATGTTACTCAGGATGTGGTGAATGCCATTGTGGAGATTAGTGGTTTTACCCATACTAAGAATCTGGGAAGATATCTTGGTTATAAGATGAAGCATGGCCGTGTTAGCAAATTGCACTATGGAGAATTAATGGACAGGGTCAATAATAGGCTCCAAGGTTGGAAAAAGCAGTGTTTGTCAATGGCTGGAAGGATTACTTTAGCTAAATCTGTTATTTCAACTATCCCTATGTTCCACATGCAAAGTAGTCTTCTTCCTAAGGGAATTTGTGATGATATTGAAAAGTTACAAAGGAATTTCATATGGGGAGATTCTGATAATAAAAGGAAGTTTCATGCGATTGGCTGGGATTGTCTTAAGTTGGCGAAAGATCAAGGTGGCTTAGGAATCATAGATCTCAGAAAGCAGAATGAAGCTTTTCTCCAAAAGTGTGCCTGGAAGATTACTCAATGTCCTTTGCAGTCCTGGGTTCAGGTTCTTGTTGCTAAATAAAGTATGAAAAAGGATTTGATGAAAGAGGTGAGTTGTAAGACTTATGATTCTCACTTTTGGAAAAGCCTGTGCAAAATATGGCCGAAAATGCTCAATAACACTGTTTGGCAGATTGGTAATGGGCGAAAGATTAAATTCTGGAAAGATGACTGGTTGGGAAGCAACAACAATCTCATATCTCTCACAACAACCCCTCCTGAAGATGAAGATTCTGATTTGATAATTAAGCATAGCAATTTTTGCTCAGAGGAGGGTTGGAATATGCAATTTCTTCTAAGTCATTTTGATCAAAATATTGTTAACAGGATCTTAGCAATTCCTTATCCTGAGGATGGGGTAGGAGAGGATATAATTGTGTGGAAAAATTGGAACCCGAATAGCTCTATTGTTAAAATGGCTTATTGCAGTCAGACAGCTTCAAGTTCTGTTCCTATAAACAACTGCTGGAACCGGGTTTGGAAGTGGAAAGGGCAAGAGAGAATCAAGATTCTCTTGTGGAAGATGCTACATGGAAGAATGTTGACAAAAGATAGAGTTGCTAATTGGAGTGGGGGGTCAAACAGATGTCATTTATGCCCAGATCAGGTGGAGGAGTGCCTTCATGTGTTCAGGGACTGTTTTATGGCTAAAAAGGTTTGGCTTTTACCTATGTTTCATCCTCTTCCTCACGGATTTTTCAATCCTATTTCATTTAAGGATTGGTTATGCCTTAATCTGAATGTAAAATCTTGCACTGGAAAGGATTGGAGAGATGTTTTCTTTATAATCTGCAACTCTCTTTGGATTTGGAGGAACAAAGAAATTCATGAAGATGGTTACAAGAGACCTGAGGACCCTTCAATTCCTCTAGCTGCCCAAATAGAGGAAATCAGAAATAGTCTTGTTCATAGGGTCAGAGAGGTTATTAGCATTCCGGTTCCCATCAAGTCGGAGAAATGGACAGCTCCTAATCATGGTTTTTTCAAAATGAATGTGGATGGTGCTGTGAATGGGGAGAGGGCTGCCTGTGGTGGACTTATAAGGGGTAGAAATGGAGACTGGATTGGTGGGTTTTCGGTCTTCTTAGGCTCATGCTCCCCCTTAATGGCTGAATTATGGGCTGTTTATCACGGCCTTGTTTTTGCTTGGAACCATAATTGGAAACATATTATTTTGGAATCAGATTCTTCTCAAGCTTTAAGCTTACTTACCCTTAGGGGTAATGACACTCGAAAGCTATCATTAGTAGCTAAGATTCGAGTTTTACTTCAAAAGGAATGGATTGTTCAGTTAAATGGTATCTCTAGGAAGGCTAACATGTGTGCTGATTGGATTGCGAAAAAAGCCTTGGATGACTCCCTTGGTCTCTCTTCAATCTCTTCTCCTCATTGGGCTCTCCTAAATCTGCTAGCTGCGGATATTCTGGATCCGGGGCGGGACACTGCTGCTAATTAGGATGCTGTGCTATCCTCGGGAGTTTAGTTTTTAGTGTTTCTTTTAGTTTATTTTCTGCATTGTTTTTCCTTGTTCTGGTTTCTGTCTTTTGTTGGGGGTGTTTTAGCCCCTGTTGATTACCAAAAAAAAAAAAAAATTAAGTAGCAAAAGGGAAAAAAAATAGAAATATTCTCAATATCCAATGGGTTGTTATTAACAGGATTTTAATTAATTAAGCTAATCCTTTTATTTTTAATTAATTATTTCGCACACTTTAAATATGCGATCGACGTTCTAATTAACATAAATCTTCAACGACTTTCATTCATATATCATTAATGCTAAATATATTTTTTTTTCTTTTGATCAATCTTGACGTACGGAAACCTCAAAATTGAACTCATGCAATAATAAGTTATTATTATGAGGGAATTAGGTGTGTCAATTCTCATTGACATCATAGAAAATATTACAAAAAAAATAAAAATAAACCTTTAATAATTATATATGATCAATCATCACAAGTTTAAAATAAAATGGCAAGCGGAATATTCTACATAAGTTGTGTATATTAAGCTAGTAAATAATTAATAAATTATCTCTTGAAATATAAACTAACTTTATAAAATAAATTTTTTGTTATATATTGATTAACTTAAATAGAACGTTGATAAAAGCTATCCAAAAATAATAATAATTACTTTGATAAAATAAGTTTATCCAAAACAATGCTTGACCTGGACAACTATTAAGGGTTTAAATGTCAATTCAGATTTTAGTCTAAATGAATTAGGTCTGTATAAAATATATATTTCAAATCTGACTTACTTTATATACAAGCTAAATCATAAGTTTAACTTGGTTGATTTTTAAAAAATACAATGCTTGACCTAGCCTACTAATTCTTCAAAAATGACATATTGCCTCTGTAAGTTATAGATTATTATTATTATTATAGACCAATCTTCTGGCTTGTGCAATTAAATGAGACTGATAATTAAAGAATTAAGAAATAATATCATTAGTACAGCTATCGTTACATGAATTATTGGTCATAAAGTTTACATTCTACGAATGAATATGATATTAGATTCTAACATTCCTTTGAGATTCAAAAGAAGGCATTTTGATGCTAATACATGAAGTTATATCGTTACTATCGCTCATATAGAATCATACTTAGCCTGTGCCAGGGGCAATCCTACCACAAAATTCATGAAAACGCTCTTCCATTTTCACTTTAGAATCTCTAGTAGCTGAAGTAAACATGCTGGTCTCTAATGCTCTCTTCACTTTTTAACATACGAAGCATCTAGATACATACTCTGCCATATCCTTCTTTATACCTTCCCACCTTAAATTTTCCTTTAGATGCTAAAACATTTTTGTGGCACTAGAGTGGAAAGTGTATTGGCCCTTATAGGCTTCAGCCAATACATCCTCCATTAGTGGCCCCATGGGCACCACTATCTTATTATGGTCGGTCATGAAACCATTTCTGTCAATTAAAATCTCTTTTTGTTTCTTTAGGGATTCCAAGCTCTCATCTTGTTGCTATGCCTTTTGTATTCTATTAAACAATTCATTTTGTACCTCTATTGTCTTGGTCTAAAGAGTTCCATCGCCTTTTCTTACAACTATATTTAGATCTCTGAATTGCTCAATCAGGTTGTATTCTGCTATTATCATACTTGCCATATGGATGGACTTTCTGCTCAAGGCATCAGCTACTACATTAACTTTGTCGTGATGACACTTTATCTCAAAGTCATAATGTTTAATGAACTTCATCCATCTTATTTATCTCATATTGAGCTCCTTCTAATCAAATAGGTATTTCAAGCTCTTATGATCACTGTATACTGTAAAATTAGCACCATATAAAAAATGTTGCCAAATTTTTAAGGCAAACACTATGGCTCCCAATTCTAAGTCATGAGTTGTATAAATCTCTTCATGTGGCTTCAATTGTCTGGATGCATAGGCAACAACATTTCGATCTTGTGTTAGCACACATCCTAACCCCATCTTGGAGGCATCACAATAAACCTTAAACTCTCCTTTTGGATTCAGAAGAATGAGTATTGGAGCTATAGTCAATTTCTCTTTTAAACTTTGAAAACAATCTTCTCATTACCAATGGAGTACCCTTCCTTGTCAATTTAGTCGAGGGTAACATTATATGTGAAAACCTCGGTATAAATCTCCTGTAGTAACAGACTAAGCCTAGAAAACTTCTGATTTCTGATATTATCTTAGGTCTTTCCCAATCCATCACTGCTTTAATCTTACTAGGATCCATTGTCACTCCTTCGACAGAGATGACATGGCCTAGAAGTTTCACCTATAAAAGCCAAAACTCACATTTGGATGGCTTGGCACATTGATTATTCTTTAAAAATTGCAAAACAATTATGAGGTGAAATGTATGCTCTTCTTTACTCTTTGAATAAATCAATATGTCATCTAAAAAGACCACCACAAACTGATCCAAGAATGGCTTGAAGATGCAGTTCATATAACCCATGAATACCATCGGAGCATTATATAATGAGTTCAAAAGGAATGTCTTAGTACTTATAATGTTCATACCTAGATTTGAATGCGTTCTTAGGAAAATCCTTCAGCTTACACCTGATCTGATGATATCCTGACCTCAAGTCAATATTCGAGAAGACACTAATACCCCTTAACTAATCTAACAATCATCTATACAGGGTAAACGGTACTTGTTCTTAATTGTCATTTTATTAAGCTATCTGTAGTCTGTTCATAATTTGAGGCTACCATCTTTCTTCTTGAAAAATATTACTGGTTCTCCCAACGGATACACATTAGGCCTTATAAACTGCTTTGCAGACACCAGGCAATAAGTCTACGAAGAATTCTATCTCCCTCTCTGGTGGCAGGTGTTGAATTTCATCCAAAACATCTTTACAATGTCTCTCACCACTGGAATGGTGGTAATATCTTCCTGAGTTCCTAATAATAAATCTCCCAACATAACATAACCAAGAGACCCCTCATTTAATGACTTTTAAACCTAAAGCAAAGATAGATAAGGTGAAGGACTCTCCATCTCATCTCTACAAGCCATAACTATTTTCTAACTGCAGCAGTATATCGTGCACAATTCTTGGATAACCAGTTTATGCCTAGAATAATCTCTAAAATGGAAATATGCAAACTGACCAAGTCTGGTATATACTCCTTCCCTTCATACTAAAACACCTCATCCTTACATATCATGGAAGTAGTGCATTTCTTTCCGGTGGTGGTGGTCACTTCCAATGGATGAGATAATTTATACATGGGTAGGTGTAATTTGCTGGCACATGGACCTGTAAAAGGAGTGACTAGCTCCTGAATCAAACAAAGCTCTCACATTATTGCCATCTATATAAATTGTACCTTTGATTAAACAAGGAACTTTCTTTACTTGCTATTGTTCAATGGTATATATTATTCCTATAGCTGGAGGCAACGAAGCTGTCTGCATTGCAGATGTCTAAACATGAGAAATCTTCACATTTTCGTGAGTGCTATCTCTTTCAAAGAGGCCAGTTTGCCACATTTGAAACAAACTCCCTTAACAAATAAGCATGGTCCAAAGTGATTCTTTCCATAAGTCTTACATTGAGGGTAGAGAGAAACATATTCTTTCTGACCTGAACCTTTCTTGAATTTGTCTTTCTAAAACTTCACCTTTAAATTCTTGCCTTGTTCTTCGATTGAGAGGAGGAACCACTTGTCTCATTGGACTCAACCTCCTTGGTAGTGCTTGCATTCTTGCTCGAGTATCTTATATATGCCGTCTTCAATCTCTTGATAATGGTTCACTAAGGTACCAAAGTCTTTGTAACCGACTTCGGCTACTCTTTTTTATTTCTTCTCATTAAGGCCCCATTTAAATTTAGCAGCCAACTCTTTAGGGTCTGGCAAAAGCTCTTATGTATCTAGCAAACTTAGTCAATTCATTGAACTTGGCCAAATATTGATCAACTGTCATATCCCCTTGCACAAGACTATTGAATTCCCCTTGTTTCCTTTTTCTAGCATCTCTAGGAAAATACTTCTCAAGGAATAAATCTTCAAACCTTTGCCAGCTAATCACTTGGTCTTATTCTTCCATCAACTGAGAGGTGTTATACCACCATTCATGTGCATCTCCTTGTAGCATATACGTTGCATAAAGTAACTTTTGTTGTTCTTGGCATTGCATCACCTTGAATATCTTGTCCAAGGCTTGCAACCCCTTGGCAGCTACCACTAGGTCATATCCTCCATCAAAGATTGGAGGTTGGTACTTCCTGAAAAAATTAAGTATTTCCTCTTATAGGGTCAACATAAGGAGGCGGTTAAATATTGATATGTTGACTTGTCTCTTCATGGTGCTAACTAGCTTCACCAGTGTGGTGACTAGCATCATCCTTATTGTGACTTATTCCTCCACTAACTTGTGTATGATGTGAAGGTGGTTATCTATTTTCTCCACTAACTATCCTTAATTTATTCATTAGGGCAATCATTACAACTCGATTGACATTCATTGCATCCTGATTATTCTTTATCAAGACCTCATTAGCTTACCTATTAGCATCCATCTCTTGCTGCATGGCCAATAAAGCTACTGCAACAAGATCTACTTGTGCATTAGTATTTGTTGCCTTACGATTGCTTCTAGATCTCACCATAAAGTCGCACATGTTACATAAAGAAGTGAGTTGTCAGGCTCACACTTAGTGATCGCACATACATAATCATAATGAAAGCCTAAAACAACTATAAAGCATTTGCATATCTCTAGAATACATATGTTTCCCTTAGAAAATGCTCTGATATGATAAAATGTAATACCCTATTCTAGAATTGGTTTGTTAACATCACTTATGATATTAAGCTAATCGTAGTATTGAATTAAAATTTACGGATAAATTTTTTCTTTTCATTTTACTTTCATTGCGTAAACATAAGTTTCGTACTTCAATAATTCAAATGTGTAATTGCAACTCATGAATCATACGGAAGACTTACTACATTTGCTTAACATTTCAAATAAATGCATGAATCAATATTATTGCATTCACATGCATGATCAGAATTATATTCTAATAATAGTTCCTCTTCTTTAAGGATACATACTTAGAAGCTTGCATGTTCCAAATAAGACACTTCAAATTCTATCATAGAATAAGCGAAAGTAGTTGTATAACTTACTTTATTGAAGGTCTTAGGCTCTTGAATCTCTTCTAAAGAACATCCAACTAGTTTTCAAGCTCCAAGGAGGTTCTTTTCTAACATGCAAGTGCTCCGGTTGCAGCTCCAAGGTTTAGGTTCCTTCTCCTTTAGATTATAACCAGGGATTGCCCAAGAATGTAAAGAAATCTTAGTGCTGGATGAAAGGTCGTAGTGAGATCTCTCTAGGAAGAGGAGTGATGGTTGAACAAGAAAGACTTGGAGATGGATAGGATAGGGTCACGATGGGTTGAGAAGACGGAAAGTGAAGAAGGAGTTTTTTTTTTTTTTTTACTCTCCCTTTCTTTATTCTCTCATGGTTTCTGATTTACTTGAATTCTTTTTTCTTAAATAAGTAGGTCTTACACGGGTGCATATGTGCGTGTGTGTTAAGGCCTAACTATATCGAAGCACTAGTTAATGTGTTTATATATATGTGCGTGTGCACGCACGTGTGTGCATGCTATAGCCTAATTGTTTTGAAGCACTAATTAATATCACATTGTGTGTGTACTTTAGTTATATCCCATAAAAGTTATTAAATAATTCTAAGAAATCATATAAAAGAAGAGCTTTGTTGCCCTTGTAATTTTACCCGACTCAAATCTAGATTAGTCAGCCTCCATTAGCGACCAAATACTAGATGGTTTATTAAAAAAAATGTTTAAATGAAGATTCTTGCATTGTAGCAAAATTGATAATTTTGAAGTATTTTATGTGCAATAAGGTTTCGCCATGCAGTGGAAGACTCTTGCAATGCTGCAGAATAGAAAATTGTAATGTGTAGAAAGTTTATATTGAAAGAAATTACAAAACATAATTATATGAAATTAAAACACCAAAAGGTTTAGGCTTACTTGCTGAAGACACGATCCTTGATTTCTATCTCGCTTCTTGCTTGCTCTGATATTCCTACAAAGTTTGAAAGACCATGATCTTCCTCTGCAGTTCACATCACTTCCTGATCATAATTGTGATGGGGCAAGTTGTGGAGCGACTTTTTTCAACGTACTATGAATGTAGATAGGAACTAGCCAAACTCATTAAAATTATTCCCCTTCTCATCATGGGTCTATGTGTTAGACCTATACTGTTACTTACACTAGTCAGTTTACATATATCCAAACCCAAACAAAAGGGTCACTCAATTAAGCGGACTTTATATTACGCCTCAATATGGATCATGTCTTAGCCCGTTTTTATAATAAATAAAAAAAATTGATTGCGGCCAACAATAATTGTAAAAAAATAAAAAAAATTCAACAAAGCGTGCTGTCTTATTTCTTTCAATCTGTGTTTAGACATGCAATGGAAGACTCTCGCGGTGCAGCTAAATAGAAAAATTTCACGCGGAGTGTAAGTTTAGACATGCTTTCTTATTTCTTCTTTTATTTCTTTAAATCTGTCCATCCCTTATTATGGTGTAACGGTGTTGGAAGAAACTCAATTCTTATTACTCATTTTGTCTCGTAGTATATATTGATGGTGAATGTTTGTTTCTAAGCAGTCCTAGTATCTATTGACGGTGAATGTTTGTTTTTAAGTTGTCCTTGGTTCAAATTCAACATGACTTTCTCTCCATCAAATTTATAATAAAAATTTGGCAAATAATTAATGTGAGTAATTAAAAAAACTAGATAAATGCATATAATATTTCTTTTGTTTGCTTAACAGGGAAAGAGGATCCTGCCTGCAAAGATTCATGCCGGAACATTAAAAAAGTGCATGATGCTCAGTTGTATCAGCAAGACTGTCTTAGTATGCTATTTAATTAGTACTTAAAAGGCTTGAACTCGATCTATTATTTTGGCTTCCAAAAATAAGATGAAAATTGATATTTATGGTGTCTTATGTGTTTAACTATCCAAGGGAGGTAACAACTAGACCCATCACACCTGACGCCGTCCCAGTGGGGATTGCAACGCCCAATACTTAAACCATCATTAATATTGCGTTATTTTCTCAATAGCCTGTACTTATAATTATATTATTACATAATAGTAAGTAGGGGTATTAACGGGCCGAGTCGAGCCGAGCTTTGATCTTAACGGGGCAAGCTTGTATTTAAACGTGTCCGACTGGCCTTAGCCTGTTACCTGTCACGAATATATTATTGGCCTGTGGCCTGGTTTATTTACAAAAAATAAAAGTCTGTGTGAAGCCTGTCTTAGTCTGTTAGCATGTTAAAAAATAAAAATAAAATAACAGAATTCCACAAAAAATTAATTTTCAGATAGAAACCTTAGCTTCCAATTTGCAGCAATAATTTACAAAGTTTACAATAAAAAAAATAAAGTGAGAGAAGGATGATAACTGGTTATATTATCTTAGCCTATTATAAAAAAAGTGCAAAAAGAAAAATTGACACAAACAAGCACTGCACAGTGGAACGAATGAGTTTTTGTGGGTTTGTTTGTCTGAAGGAGGATGAAGGATAATATATAAGAGCACTAGTAATTCCATAAATATACATAAATTCAATATATATCCAAATAGCATAATATATAACAAAATCATTCAAAAAATTTGTTAAACCAATAAAATGGATTGAAATAAATTGATGAGAGAGAGTTATTACAAGTAGTATAAAAAATATAAATAAATATTTATATATTAGGCTAGCCTGAGAGGCTCTAAGGCCGAGCTTTTGAATTAGAGCCTGAGGCCTTTTTATTAAACGAGCTTTTATACAAGTCAAAGCCTGGTTCTAACCCGAGCTTTTATTAAACGAGCTCAGGCCTTTACGAGCCGAGTCAAAGGCCCCTGGCTCGTTTACCACCCCTAATAGTAAGTAACCATCTTAATTTAAAAATGAGATTATACCAACAAAAAAAAAATGAGATTAGTGTTTTTTATGATATATTAAATAATTTTATCTCATATACTGGAGTTCATACTTTTTTATTTTCTCTCTTCGTCACATGGACACATATTGGCCCATACGTACTAATTTTTGTTTTTTAGTTACTCTCTAATTTTTTAACACACACACACATATATATATATATATATATATATGAGATTTATTATTCTTTTATTACATGAGATAAAATCTATCTCCTACACACAAATTCAAGATGGATCTCACTTTATTTTTTCTCTCCCCCATAAAAGTGGACCCTCATGCACAAATGAGTTATAGGAGCTAATATTTATTTCCTGTTGCATGAGAAAATTATTGTTCTATATATATATATAGGGTTTATCATCTCTCATTTAACATGACCTTATGAAATTTCCTACACATACAACACCTTGTGGGGCCCACAGCAAAAAAAAATCTGGCACACAAAACGAATTTCTATAACATAACACAATCACTCTTCCTATGACATAACTCTTATAAAACCCATATATATGTGTGTATCGGAAAACATTTTCTCTTTTTAAAGAAGAAGTTTTTTCTCCTATTAGTGACTCATAGTATAAGTGAGATCTATAAAATATTGGAAAAAAATTATATATATATATATATATATATATATATATATATATATATATATATATTAATAAAAATTATATTTTAATGTTATATGAGTTTACTCTCTCATGCTGTACTCGTATCGAATAATGTGTCATTTTTTTAATAGTTGTGACTCACTTCATTTATATGAGTAGGAGATACATACCCACTTCCTATTAATATATAGTAAATAAAGGCCCACTTTCTATAATCTCAACTCTTTCTTGAGATTCAACATCCATTAAATATACATTTGCAAATTACAATATTGTCATCGCCAGGTACAAGGGAGCAATCACTTTTTTTTTTTTTCCTTCCTTTTCTTAATCTCAATTAAGTCAACTTTGTCAACAAACTTTGCATTTAATCTCTATTATTTTTCTTCTTCCCTTATTCTATATTTTATTTTAATTTTAATAATTGTGACAACAGCCCCATAAATATAATTGACTAACCTCGCTTGACTCGATTCACCGTAAACCAAACACACCAAGAACCCTCATCTGATTCCTTGTTCTTTTCCTAACTATTTAGTAAAAACTAGTTTATTGCCCAAAAAAATTTCTATTCTTCGTGATTATAACTTATGCGTTGGTGTTTCAGATCCCCAATCCTGCAACCTTAATTTGTGAAAGATAATTCATACGTGTATTCATTTTCTAAACCAATAAATGAGAACTTATTGCTGCAAATTTATTTTTATTGGTTAATTAGTGTAAATTAAAAAAAAAACACTTAAGATAAATGTAAGGATTAACTTTAATATTTCTTAGTTACATGAAAAATAATTTTTAAGTTTTTAAAATATGAACTAATGATTTTTCAGTTTAATAACTATGATATTGCATTTTTATCTCTCATATAATTTTAATTGTAGTCAACCTATAACAGTAATATAATGTTGAAATCATGGATATTTTGTTATAGAAGAAAAAAAAATGGAATAAAAATTGAATAATATTCTTTCTTTTTTTTGTGGAAACATTGAATAATATTCTATATCCACGTGATATGGAGACCAAATATTAATTCCTTTCTACCAAACAAAATATTAATTCTTACTTATATTAAATAGACACCTTAAAATAATAAAATTATTTTAAACTATTTTAAGATATAATATTAATAGTATCTATAATATTTTTAAGATATTCTAACATTTTTTACCAGCACACTGTTTAATTGTTTGATGCTTGTTCCCAAGTCCAATTATTATTTTTTATAAATTCTTATATATATATATATATATATATATATATATATATATATATATATATATATATATATATATATATATATATATATATATATATATATATATATATTAGATGAGTATTTGTTATACACAATCGTATCAACCTATTATTCTCCCATGGTACTTTTATAATTACAAGGTCTCCCTTCTATGGTATACATTTAAGTGATTGAATTCTTCATCCTAATTTCATACTAATTTAAGTGACACAGTCTCTACCTAAACATCAGCCCATTACATCAGCGCCACTTTTAACAACCGAATAAAGAAGATTCAGAAAAATGAATTCACGTCTTTCAAGTAACCACAATAAAATAAATAATAAGTATTATAATATGTTTATGTAAATAACAATTCTTTTATCATTATATCAACTATCATTAATATAGTAGCATAAAGAAAAGAAAAACACTGTCTCACTGTATTTTAAATAAATTTTCACATGTGTTAATTTAAATGATGATATGTGAAAGGATTTTAATTATTTATAGGTAAATCAACAATGGAGATATTATTACTCCATATTCTTTTTTTTTTCTCTTATTTCACATCATTATTAATTTGCTTATGAAGGGTTAGATCCTCTCATATAATTATTTCATATTAAGTAAAACATAAGAGGATTCATTCTAGGGTTAGTTCATTCCGGAGGTATCCCCGTTCAATCTCCTCCAGACACCTTGACCTCGGGGTACGGTCCTGTAGGCTAGCCCCTCATTAGAACAGGGGGTGCATTGAGTTTCGCTATCGGAAGAAGGATGAAATAATCCCTCAACCGAGAAGGAGACACTTTCCTCCTCTGACCCCCAAACATTTTTCAAGAATTTGTTTGAGACAAGGTTTGAACCCGACTCAAGCAAACCCTTGGGAGCTCAGTTGCCGACTGAGCTACGGTTACAACCTTATCCTTAAATTCAATAGAAACATACAAACTTTCCAATAAAGTCCATTTATTGTGTTTAAGTTTTGTCTTGGGTCATAACTTATGAGCAAATGTCGTGAGGTGTGCATTATTGATTCAGACCCGACTTCACTGGCACACAATACGTGAATCCTGGTCCCCTTTGTGACCTCTTTAGCGCGTGGAACGAAACTCATCCTTATATTACATGTAAAACGCACACAAGCTCTTACCAATTTTCCTCCACCACGATCAGAATCTCTCTCGATCTCCCTCGCCCTGTTCATAAAAATAGAAAGGTCTGTTCGCAGATGCGATGCTTCCTTTTCTTCCACTTCCAGATTCAAATCATGCTATTTGCTTCCTTGTTCCAATTCACGTCAACAATTTTCTCTCTACCTAGCTTTTATATCTGATTGAATTAACATAATTCAAAATATTTCCTCTCGTATTCCGTGTTTAATCTCTTACATATGTATTTGAAAATAGATTTTATGCATGTTTTGATTAGTAATTAACTCAGTTCTGCAGAAGGAAGACATGGCAGGAGAGTCATACGAGGATGCCATTGCAGCGCTGTCGAAGCTTCTCAGGTGAAGGAACTATCTTAACTTCTACGTTTCTATACACAACACAACAAAACAAACACCACCGCTTTCAGTTCTCTAATTATGGGTTTATTTTTAGGAAAAAGTTATTTTTTTAAGGATAATATATATACTTTTATTAGAAAATCTGTTTGGATATCTATTTTTTTTTTAAGTAGAAGTCATAATAAAAATGTATTTTTTTAAAAAAAACTATAAATTTTAATTCTTTTAAAAAATTAAATATTTTTTCAAAACTCAAATATTTCTTTAAAAATTTATATAACTTTAACTTTTATAAAAAATATTTCTAAAATAAGTAAATTATAAAAAAGTACTTTTTTTTTAAAGTTTATCCAATCTGGACCTAAAGACAGATTAACGTTATTACTTGTCCTTTGTCGTCAGTTTCCTCCGTCATTTCCCATGTTACCAAACGAAGCGCGTTTTGTTTTTTTATTTAACGAGGAGAAAGGTGGTATTGGAAGTGGGCCCCACCTTACCCGTGGGCCCACGCGCCCCAGCCCTGACGCGTTTGTTATGACTTTGGACAATGAGTTAAGTTTTATTGTTTTTTTATTATTTTATTTTTGGCAGTGAGAAAGCGAGCCTTGGGGATGTCGCCGCCGCAAAGATCAAGCAGTTGACGGCGGAGCTGGATGCCGCCGGTTCGAAGCCCTTTAACCCGGATGAGAGGATCCGAACCGGGTTCGCCCACTTCAAGAATGAGAAATTCCAGTACGTATTTATAGGTGCTGTTATTTTTTCGTTTTGAAATTTCACTCCTGACACCACGGAATCCGAACCTTCTCGTTGCGTGGTTAGAATATGCTGCTCTTTCACTGTTTTTACCTTGTGAAATACCGTAACTGCCCCCTCTTGGGGTATATCCTTTTTTTTTTTCTGAAACTGTTATGGGCTAGAACTAGGCCCATTCTGCACCTCGATCCAAAGTCCACACTGCACCTCGGCCAGCCACCAAACCCTAGAGCCGGGCTATATAAGGCAGGTAAGCAGAGCAGTAAGGTACACATTTCTCTGATCCCAAACACTAGATCACACACACCTTGAAGGCATACGCCTAGGTAAGTGTCAGAACAGAAACGTTCGCATGAAAATGGAAGGTGTGGGTCCGTCTTAAATGTACTTATCTTAGTTAAAAGAGTGATAAGCGACAGTATAAGTAGTCTTTTAGCTATGAATTGATGGAGAGAAGCTGACACCAAGATAAGATGATAAGATGACCAGTCTATAAGGTTATTATTTATTATTTATTTTCTTATTTAAACGAAAAGGTAATTTGCTTTGTTTTTTTTTTTTGAGTCTTCTGTTTAGTACCTTCTAGAAGATGAATCTTAGGTGGTCCTTTAGTGTAAATAGGAGATAAAATTGGAAAAAAGAAAAAATAACAGAAATAAAAAAATAAAGAAAAAATTAATATTATGAGAGGGAGCACTAAGTGATCCTGGACCATATAAAATATTTCTCTTGTAAAGAGGTGCTAAAGCAAATGTTTTTATTTAATTTGGATAATTTATTTACTTTGAAATTTTTTTTTGATTACATCCGGATATCCCCGTGGCCCATAGTCATGAGACTAATTTATTTACTTTGGAATTTAACTGCTGAAGAAATTACTTTCGACTGAGTCGTTGGTTGTCCCTTTTTTTTTATTACAGGAAGAATCCGGAATTGTATGGCGAACTTGCCAAAGGCCAGAGCCCAAAGGTCAGCCATGTCATTAGAGTCACCACTAACTTGGTCTTCATAATTATTGCCGTCCATTCGGCTATCCATTTGATTAAATTGACTTTCTCTAAACTCTGAAGAAAAATGAAAAATAAAATAATTAGAATCAAACAAAATTTAATGAATGAAACGACATTTTTAGGTTTAATTATGAAGTTTTTCTTTTTTGCCCTTTTTAATTTTTATTGTCAAACATAAGGCATGCGTTAAATTATTGTTCAACTAGACCCCATGTGCATCCCACATACAAGTGGGCCTAATCGTTTTTATCTTCAAATGGTCTTTTATCTAATTATATGGTTGCAATTTTATATTATTTGAATCAATTATGGTCCACTAAGCATTGACCTTAATGCTATTCATAAAATATATAACAACCTTTTAAGATGCATAAAGTATTGTTAATTACTGATTATAGTAATAATGCATTGTCCCACACATGCAGTTTATGGTGTTTGCTTGCTCGGACTCAAGAGTTTGCCCATCTCATGTTCTGAATTTCCAACCTGGTGAAGCCTTTGTGGTCCGAAACATAGCCAGCATGGTTCCACCATATGACAAGGTTTAAATTGTCTATCGAATGTTTGACTTTGTCATGTAACAATACTAAAAGAACAACTAAAAGTACAGAGACTGGATGTCATAAACATAAACCTACTTAAAAAATAAAAAATTGTCGTCAAAATTTGTCGGTTTAATTTGGTATTTCCAATCCGCAAGTTTGACTCGTCTTTCTATTATCGCAGACGAAGTATGCAGGAGCAGGGGCGGCCATTGAATATGCAGTCTTACATCTAAAGGTAAATAAATAACCGTCCTTTATTCCGAGCATTCCACTCTTTTTACAATATATGATAAGATTCTAACAAATTAGTGAAAAGGAAAGAGTTTCGATCTTTATAAGGGGTTTAAATATTTTTATTCTGACCCGTCCAGCCCTCTAAATTTGTTTCATAACCGACTTGAGTCCTAGTTTATAAAAATACTAGAAGCCAATTTGCTTCAAAAAAAAAAGTAACTAAGGTTAACTCGATATATATATATATATATATAGGGATAAATATTTCACAAGCAGCTTGAGATAAGTTTATCTCCAGCTAACCCCAAAATTATGTCATTTTGATTAATAAAGGGTATTTATGTAATTACAATAACACTCTTCATTAATTCACCTAGAATTACATAAACACCCTTCATTAATCAAAATAGTTTTGCGACTAGCTGGAGATAAACTTATATTAAACTGCTTGAGAAATATTTATATATATATATATATATATATATATATATATATATATATATATATATATATGGAAAATATTATTCGTATGCAACATAAGATAATATCTCTTTTCTACACACCCATTAACTTTGGTGTAGTTTAATTTTTTTTTATAAGTGGGCTTCATCTATGATTGTTTCTATGGAAGGAAAAAATTACTCTACTACAACATGAGATTAAAAAAGCCATATATATATATATATATATATATATATGATTTTATTAATCTCATGTTAAAAGAGATAAGTTATCTCATGTCATAAAGATAAATTTGTGGTTTCTACCACCTGAAAAAGAAAAAAAAAATATGACACAGTTATAGAAGAGTGTGTAAAAGAGAAAATTATCACATATAACATAATAGTAATTTTTTCAATATATATATATATAAGGGATATTCTAACTACCAAAAATTTTCATTATCAACTTACTACCAATCTAATCACCATTAGATTAACATTTTCCCTTCTTCAAAAATCTTTTAACATTCTCTCTATTTGATCCAATGATAATCTGATGGGTAATAAGTTATTAGTGAGAGTGTGCACTTTCCTTTAATAACATAGATCATGCATGTGAAAAGAAGAACGTTTGGTTGTGGAGAAGTTGCCTTTTTGCCTAATTATTTGTTGGGATCCACACCAATGTCATGTCCATTCTTTTACATTATAAAGCACTGCTTAGTTAGGAAAATGTTTTTTTTTAGATAAACATAAAAGAGTGCAAAAATGGTTCAGTTTGAAGCATATTTCTTAAGCTAAGGAATGAGCGAAGTTCTCCAACACCACGCATGCAACTATATATATTTATTTCCGGTATCTACTTTTTCCATATTAAGTTGTAGTCGTCGAATTATAACCCAACACCTACCCACCTCACTTTCCATTCAGAGTCATAAAGAAAATGAAAAAGGGGAGAAAATGGATAGATTAGAATTAGTGGTGCGTGAATGGATGAACAGAATGTCTTTCTTTAAAACTCGAATTGCCTTTTACTTTTTCTTTTTTTTTTGTTCTTTTATTTTATTTTATTTTTTTGGTTCTAAAGGGAATGTCTTGCAGGTGGAGAATATTGTGGTCATTGGACACAGCTGCTGTGGAGGAATAAAGGGCCTCATGTCTATACCAGATGATGGGACCACTTCAAGGTATACGTCTACATTATTATTGGCTCGATCTCAAAAAGGAAGGGTTAAATAATTTTGCCAAAGGATGAGTACAGAAAGTACATATGATATATAGCCAAACAAAAAAAAGACACATATGATGAAAATCTTAAACTATTTTGGTAGCTTTTCAGGACTTCCAAGTATCTTGGTTCACAGTTCACTTTTTTCACAGTCCTAAAATCTTAAGTAGTGTTAAATCTTTGGGGGCCAGAGGACGTGCCTCTATTCTCGAAGGAGGATTAGTCTCATTCTTCCTCTGATAGCGAAGTTCAATGCACCCGATGTTCCAATGAGGGGTAGCCTTCGGGCCGTACTCCGAGGACAAGATGACCGGAGGAGGTTGAATGGGGATACCCTCCACGTTATAAAAAATATATATTTATATATCTTAAGTAGTGTTATCACTCCCATGCCAGTAAAATAAACAGTTTTTTCCCCTGCTGTTTACACCTTGTTTGAGGCAACTGAAAAACATGATAAAGCAATAAGGGGGCTACTTTTGAGAAATGTTACTTTGGGCACACACACACCAACAACATATAATTCACGTTTTGTCCAGCATATTAGGGGAACATGTGTAACGTTTATTATTTTACTGTTCCCCTGTCTTTATATATCAAATGGTAATGTTCATTGGTCGTGAGAAAGGAGAGATGTTTTTACAAGAAAAATGATCATATAAATGAGATTTTTGGTGGAGGATTGTTAGAATATCATCAACGGTAATTGGATTTGTTGCTTGTTAGATTAATCCGCTGATGAATTTAGTTGTACTACTACATAGTGATTTCAATGAATTTAACTGTTTCCCTAGTTAAATCCTTGTCAATAAAAGAAAAAATAATGCGCATATTGTTCCGGGTTTGTCACCTGGGCTTATGCAAACCCACATAGAGCCCATATCCGGGTTAGAACATAGCGGTAAGGTACAACCATTAACCCCGGAATCCAGACAAAGAAACAGGAACATGTGTAGGACCCAAATGTTAGTGGTCTTAATGGGCCCTATCACAATCTCGATAGTGGGTTACTGATAACTATCCACTCTCACATGTAACCATCGTGTCTGACATCATATATATATATATATATATATATATAAGGAAAGGTTTCGTAAGGAAAGGCTCAGGATATACAGAATAATCATTAATGTTCGTCCAGAACACATATAATAATGACCTTTAAAATCATTTCCTTCCTCTGTGATCATACAGTGACTTCATAGAGCAATGGGTCCAAATTTGTACTCCAGCAAAGTCCAAGGTTAAAGCAGAAGCAAACAATTTAGGTTTCTCGGAGCAGTGTACCAACTGTGAGAAGGCAAGTTACCCTTTTTACTTAAAGGGCTCTCTCTATGTCCCAAATCACTTAATTATTTGGTGACATAATTTGTTTTCTAATAAGCTGTAGTACATTGCATAGCACAAGGGCTTAAATTAAATGGCATTGTTATGCTATTTTGTATTAAAACGTTTTTACTTCATCAATGCAGGAATCTGTGAATGTATCGCTTGGGAACCTATTGACTTATCCATTTGTGAGAGATGCGGTTGTGAGGAAAACGCTTGCTTTGAAAGGTGCACATTATGATTTTGTTAAGGGCACCTTTGAGCTGTGGGATCTGGACTTCAAAATCTCACCCTCTGTATCCGTTTAAGATCACTAAAGCACCAAGCAGAAGTGTTCTTAGCTCTGTTGTGCATGATGTACATGACTCCTTTTGCAAGTGTTTTCCAATTGTATAAGCTCCTGTTCCCCCTCTTTATTTTCCCTCAGTCCCCAAAAATAATGGTCTTTGACCTACTCATTTTGTTTTGTACCGTCTTCTATTTTATGCTGTGGTTTTCTTCTAGCAAACTTGTAGACTGATCTATCCATTAAATTATGGGGTTTGTTTTTCTGATATTGTATTAGAAAATAAACCCTTTCTACATTTACTATAAAAAAGTGTGTCACTCATTTTTTTTATTTTTTGTTTTTTTTTAAAATAGGTGGGTCTCACACTTAATGTATCTATGGCATGAGATTTGAAATCTCCTATAACATAACATTTATTTTTCCCTTAAATTATAGCAATGTCTTTGGTAGAAAACATTTTAGAGAACGAATTTAATTCATCTAAGACCCTCTCGAGGCATTTGGCTGAGGTGATGTCAGACATTTATCATCGATTATGGGTCTAGAATGCTTAAATCGGATTAAATGATAGAAAAAACTTTGTTCCTAGAATCAATCTGCAAAGTGAACAAACTCAAATAGAATGAAATCGTTGCAGTTCCAGTCATATATTTCCTTAACAAAATTTCCCAATCACTTTAAAAAATAAAATAAAATAAAAATATAAACATTTATTGAGAACTCAAAAATATTTTTATCGACTGTAACACTTGAAGAGGCGAGAGAGAAAAATATCGAAAATTCCAGATAAAAAATAAAATATCACAATATATGGAGCAAAGTTTAGACGTGACGTACAGACAAAATGCTAACAAATGCAAGTACGAAAAGATTGCAGGTACTGAAACGAGGATGACGACAAAAAGCAAAAATGAACTACACCTAGAAGGCTAGAAATTTACTATGAAGTTGGAGTTGAATTTAAGACGGGGAAAAATAAAGAATACTTAGCTTAATGTTTTAGCCGTCAGCACCCATTTGGCTTGGGTATTGTTGATGCACATATGGAGACCCAAATTGGCAAGGCAGTAGGAAGATCAGCTCAGCTTTGGTATTTGGTATGCCATTCGTCACTGTTCCCGGTTGTGTGGTGGGTGGGAATCGAAATTTAGTGATCCCACATACTGGGCCAAATGTTCGGAAGTGAATCTTAATATGTCATAAAGGTGACTTAATCCTTTGCTATAGAGAGAGCTATATATAGATAAAGTGTTAGAGAAATTATGCATATAATGAGTGGTTATATATAGTGAAGGGAAGTTGAGAGAAAGTAAAAAATGAAGTACTTCATATAATGGAGATAAAAATGGGGACCATTTAATTGATCCATAACAACTCTCAAATAATATGAGAGTATATTTTTTCATATTATAATTATCACACTCCGACCATAACGTTGGCATTTTATTTATATTTAACTTAAATGCTTAATCACGTGAACTTTCCAAAATTATTAGATTTTTTATTAAGAAAAAGAAAAAGAAGTTGAAGAAACAAAAACTGCAGGATGCTCCTGGTACTAGCATATGAATTGAATAATTTTTTTTTGTTTTCATTTTTTACTGTGTTGATCATTAATTTAATGTGTAAACCTAAATACGGAAATAAGGCACATCATATATGATATATGGAAATATGCATTACTGATTACTGCATTGAAGCAGCCCAAGAAATTTTGACAATTTTATCACCAAACCATGTCATAACACAATTAAAAGCACGAAGGAAACAAGAATCGATAGAAGGAATTCTAAGCTCTTGATTCAGGGAAAACAATCCACGGTACGCATAAACTGCTGCTTGCCATTTTTCATTGGAAAAAAAATAGTTTGAAAAATTAGGCCTAATTCTTATTTTTGTTACTGAAAATTGCATTCCTTCGTTTATTAAGTACTTGGTGGGGACCGAAAGACGTTTTTGGAAAACAATCCATTGCATACACGACAGCTTCATTTTTCATTGGAAAAAATTAGTTGGAAAAATTACCTAAGCTGTATTTTTAATACTCAAAAAAAAAAAAAAAAAAAAAGTACTTGGTGGGGTTGACACCTCGTTACAGTGTCAAACTCGTTATCATGATTTTGAGTCAGTTTTTATCAACGACCCAGGATCGCAAACAGTTTAAGACCAGAAATAATGGCCCATAATTACTCACATATAATTGTGGAGCAAAGCCCAATACGCTACTGAGAGGAAGAGGCATATAATACAGACTTACACCTGTTGGGTCCCTTCCAATGTTACGAAAACTAGACCGGTGATTGACCCGGTTGGAATCCTAAGTAAATTATTGATCCAACTGATGGGTTATATTGGTTAAAACCTATTTTGCACGGGCACTGAACACAAAACATGACACAGACACTCCGATACGTTAATTCTAAAAAAATGTTAGATTTTGCCGATACGTTAATTCTAAAAAATGTTAGATTTTGACATGTTATGACACATTTTGATATTAAATTATATTTTTAATTTATATTAATATATTATATTTAATATTCATTAATTTAACAAAAAAAATGAAGCTAAACTTTTAATACCCATCAATTTTGCAAAGAAACATAACATATCCAAAATATTTATATTAAACTAAATAAAAGGGTAATCATAATCTAATGAATCTAATAGTTAAAACTAAAAATATAAAACAACGCAAACTTTGAACCTTTTTTGAGTCTCTGCAATGCGTGTTAAAGTGCCGGAAAGTGTGGGATACGACACATCAATATCTTTGAAGTGTAAGTCATCATAGGTTGAAGCTTTATATGAAAATATGTAAAATATCTCAAATGTGGTTATTGTTTTTTTTTTTTTTTTTTTGTGTACGAGTCCTTATGCCCACTTATTGTTAGTTGTTTGATGACCAATTACATAGGATTGAAAAAATTTGTAATATCATTTGTGTTATATATTGTTTTGCGCAAATAGAGCTAGAATAATAAATGGGTAAGATTTATTGGTCTAATATTTTGTAATATAATTTGTTGGGTAACAAAAATTTAGACATTTATGTTATTTCTGTCAAGGTTCAAAACATAATCTAACACTCTAGATCTCATGTTCATAGATAATTTGTTGACACGAATGATCCAACTATCCAAGATAACCATAAAGCATATTCTTTTGTTAGAATTAACTGAGCAGATGTTACTCTATCTCCTTTAGCTATGAAGAATTCTCTTACAAGTTTTTCTTTCAAACAGTTTTCATGAAAAGTTCAAAAGGAGCAAGAATGAAAGAGTGAAGTTCTTTTTATATTTTCTTTGAACTCAGCTTTACTCATACATTGTGTAACATTACTACACACAAAGCAAAATTGCCTATCCCTTTAATTTGATTCATGGGATGGGATGTACAACAACCTTTCCTGTAGCTCGGTTTGTTTCAAGGTAAGAGAAGGCTTCAGCAACTTGTGCATAGGGGAATGGACCTTTGGGGTCTATAACTGGCTTCACCTTTCCACTCTCTAAATAAGGGTTTAATTTCCTCAGAACAGCTCCATTGGAAGTGACTACAAATCTGAAGCCAGGTGGTGTAACTGCACCTGTGAGTGCTACCACACTTCCACCTTCTTTCACAGCCTTCACAGCCCTGTCACATTGCCCTGTAAACAACCAGCATAAAATGAACTGTTAAAGAACCAATTCAACCCAAAAGGTTAAGCTGTTGGGTGAGGCTACACTAATGATTTTATATATCTCAACACACCCCCTCACACGAGAATCCACTGGGCTTGAAGGGTGGACAATGCACAGGCCCACCTACCTATGCAAACAAAGAAATTCCACTTGAAAGAAAGTGAGGGGCAGCGAAGATCGAACCTGGGACACGAGGCTCTGATACCATGTTAAAGAATCAATTCAACTCAAAAGCTTAAGCTTTTGGGTGAGGCTACATTAATGGTTTTATAGCACTATCAACTATCAACGATATGAAAAAGAAATTTTTGTGCATCTTACCTAATAGACTCAATATTCTAATGAATTTCTGAATATTAAGACATACAAGCTTACAGTTTTTTTTATCTCGAATAAACATGTTTTAGTCTCAAAATAACTTGAAAATGCCATTTCATAATCTACTCATAGCTGTAAAAATTATTTATCTAATGAAATAGAAATTTAGGCATGCAACAATAACAAAGTATTTCTCACAAACCCTTCTCGCCAAATTGTTTGAGAATCTTGTATGGAAGACTGGAAGAACAAGACTGATACTAGGAGAATAGAATTTTACCAATGGCATCATAAACTACATCAAATTTTTCTGGCAAGTCTTCAAAGTTCTCCTTTGTGTAGTCAATAGCCAAATCAGCTCCCAAGCTTTTCAACAGCTCCAAATTTCTAGTGCTTGAAGTTGCAGCAACTCTTGAAGCTCCAAAAACTTGCTTAGCTAGCTGTTAGTCATTGAAGGTATGCATAACATAACTTTTCAAGTGTACGAATTTTCTTATAGCATTTTAAAGTTCTAGTACTTTCCCTCTTGCTAGAAATTTGAAACCAGAAACTTAATTGGAGTACTCTAAAACCATTGCAATTAGGAGTCATGTTACTCTTACATTCATAGACTTGCAAAAACTTACAATCTCTGCATCTCTGTCGTTGAACTGTAAACAAACATTTTTAAATCAACAGCAGAGTTGTAAGTTTTTGTAAGTGTGTGGTTTTAAGGGTAGACACATGGGAAAAAAGTTTGATAAGCCAAGTTTTGAAAAAAAAAAAAAAAAAACTTCCATCAAATACCAAATTTCCTGAATAAATTTTGAGCTGAATAGAAGCTTAATTTTGCAGGGACATGCCTATACAGTGTATAAGTGCAATTAGAAGTCAAAATGGCTAAATTGTCAGAAAGCACTACCGATCACCAATAAATACACTCTTAAACTTCATATTTAATGAGCACTAATGACTGGCATTAAGATCAGCAATACTAGTTGAAGCCTTCACTAAGTGAATGGATTTAGTCACTGATTCATTGTCTAAGAGGCAAAGACTAACTTATTTCAGAAACTGTGATGCAAGTTGCTGTGACATTTGATCTATATATATAGAGTACGGATATATTGACACACTTTTTTTTTTACAAACTACACTATGTCTGACCGGTAACACTCCACTCAAGAGTGTCTTAACGGTCCGACATAATATAGTTTGTAAGAGTTTGTAAACAAAAAGTTTGTAAATATAACCTTCCCCATATATATATCATTTCATATATATAATGCTAAAAGAGGAGAAACATTAAAACCTGCTATTGATGTATTTATTTAAAGTATGAAGGAACTAATTTTGAGAATAAATACCTGAATCACTAGGCTTCCAACTCCACCAGAGCCATTTAGAACAAGAATAGATTTGCCAGAAGAAAATCCAGTCCTCTCCAAACCCTCATGAGCAGTCTCAATGGCTAGAGGAAGAGAAGCAGCTTGAGCAAAGTCCAAATTCTTAGGTTTTGGTGCCAACAATTTCTCCTCAACAGCCGTGTACTCAGCCAGAGACCCAAACTGCTTAGGCCCTTCTAGTGCTTTCTCATTTACATCCCCATATACTTCATCACCCACTTTGAAGTCCTTTACTTGACTACCAATCTTCACCACCACACCAGCAACATCATAGCCCGGAACAGTCTATGGACAAAACAAGACAAATTTGATTTCATTACATAATTACTCCTACAAAATGAAGAAATCACTTGTAGCTTTTCCTTCCTTTTTAACCTAAATTCTCTTGCAAGACTACATCAACCAATATTCTTTCCGTTCAATTACTCTGATCTTTCCTCAACTGTTAAAATCATCTTCACTTATAACCAACTTTGTAATCTCCTTTCTCCACTATAATTATTGAATTTATACCCTTTTCAAAATGTGATAGAACTGAATTGAGGTGCTAATTTAATTTCAAGGTAAAGAGAGTACAATAAAGGAGATTACTAAATAGAAAAATTAAAATCATTATGGGTTTCGCATCAAGTATCAGCCCAAAATCTTAATGAGTTTTATACTCCTCATATTATTAAATGAGATGAGTCTTTTTATGCTATAGAGATAAAAGTCACGTGGGACTCGTATATTAGAAAAAGTTATATATGGGACCATGTCAGCACGGAAATAGAAGGGTGTGTTGGAAAATTTCTCTTCTCATATTACATGAGAAGTATTAAACTCAATCTTAATACATTAAATTTATGGGTTTTTTTTGCAAGATTACCGGTTCGAATCCGTGAGTACAAATTTGTAAATATAAGGCTCCGTACAAGAATTGTCCTAATCCTACCCTAGCTAATTGTGGTGTAAAGTGTTGGAAATCGACAACACACAAATCGAAAACAGAAAAGAAAATTAGAGAGAATAGACACAGCGATTTACCCTGGTTCACCCAATTTAGGTTATGTCCAGCTTGTCTGTACTATATTCACCTCACCGCCACTCATTACAGGTCACTCGGTTTACAAGTCAAATATAAATAGGATTAGAAAACACTAACAACAGTTATTCATGGGCCCAAGCCCAAACTGCTAAGAAAATTACAATAAAACAGAGGCCCACAACAATACCTAACCTCTACGGGCCTGACGGCGCTGCCCCCCCGGACCCCCGCCCGCTCACCTGGGAGTGGTATCCCAGTTGCCTTTCTGCTGAGCCAGACAACTTGGGCCATCATGAAGATACGAAGTATTACCCATATTCAACATAAAGGGGATTGATTTTCAGTTATGTATTTCTTGCTTATTTCAATCTTACCCAATACTAGACTTTATCACTTACATTGATTTACCAATCACAAAACAAATAAAAAGAAAAGATTGAGAGAACAGAAATTAAACAAATTTGAAACAAAATGAATCACCGGAAGAGGAGAATCAGTGGCCTTGAACTTCCCCTGCCTTCTCTTGGCATCAACAGGGTTAAGAGCAGCAGCAACAACTCTAACAAGGACCTGATCCTCGTTCAAATCAGGTACAGCAACATTGGAATCAAACCTCAAAACATCCACACCCCCATACTCTCCATAGACCCAGGCCTTCATGTCAGAAGGCACAGGTGTCACTTTCACAGCCTCAGCAGAAGCAGGTGCAGTAGCCTGAGATTTCACCAAGACTCTGGCAGGCCTTGCTGATGAAAACGGGTGCTTGTGAGGGAAAAGGGTTGTGAGAGGTGAAATTTGGTTTCTATTTTCCCGGAAAGTGAAGGAAAATCTAAGAGAAGGAAGGAGAGTGAGGTGTGAAGTTGTGGAGGAGAGTGCAGCACTCACAGACATGTTTACTAACGGCTTATCACTTGTTTCTGCTTCAACCATCAACCACCCATTAGAGCTTATAAAGTAACTAAGTTTAACGTTGGTGTTTTGTTTGTTACATACGATAATATATCGTACTCGCGCTCACGTTATCCAACTGTTGCTCGACACGTCACAACAAATAATCACAAAGTGAATGAATGAATGAATACCAGAAACGCCGGTTAATATTACTCGTTTGTGCAAAACGACGCCGTGACGGTAGGTTCGTGAGTTGCCACATCTTGAAGAAAAGATAAAAGGCTCTAGAAAACTCGAGTTCCATATCGATATCAAGGATCAATTTCTGTTGAGGTCTTTTTATTATTTTAATTTTTTTGTATTTTTGTTTACATAATTATTATTTTTCATAAAATAATCATTGTTTGTATATGAAAAAATTATTAATGTTTGCACTTAATTGTAACAATGAATGGGAATGGAGTTCCATATCGATATCACTGCTTCATCAAGAAAAAAATATTACAAGAATTGTACTCAGTATACAAAGTTCATCTTTTTAGGGAATGTTTTTCAAACGAGTATCATGGGAATCCTTTTTATTCCAATTTAAGTACTTGGATAATATATTTCATAAAAACATCACCTCGCAAAAAGATTTCAGTACATGTGCTTTTACAGGTAGTGAAAAGATAAACTCATAAACAATAGAAAACGACATAATCGATTTGATCGTGTGAGTATGCTTGTTATTGTTGGTGAGCCTAACACATTATTCGTGAGGAAAAATTGTTCATATGTGGTTATTTGAATATTGATCATGTGAGGTTGTGCTTAAGCTTTTACGGAGTAGGTCACGGTAATTGATGTGAAAAGCTCCTTCGTGTGCTTTGGTGGAACAAGGGGATGGTATATTTGTAAGGCACTTTAACGCTCAAGTCAATAAGAGGAATATAATTAATAAGATAAAAAGATACTTGTGCAGCCTCATGAATAAGGTTCAAGACCTTGTTTATATATGGCAACCGTACCGGAGTCCCCAAAGTGGTCTAGATTTTTCCCCTTAGTCAATGGATCTCATGGGTAGTGGGCCTAAACCTAAATAAGACTCATTAAATCATTGTTTCATGAGGTCGTGGATTCAACTCCCACATATGATGCCAATGAACTGGAAATAAATTGGTTTCCCTCTTAGGGTAAAGTATGTCAATGTAATAGTGATCTAGTGAGGCAAAGACATGAACCTAAGCTCAATAGAAGAGTCATTGTAAATAAGTCTCAAGCAAAGGCTAAGAATCAAAGGGAAATGTTGGGCACGGTTGATCTTGAGACTATATTTCAACAAAGTAACAACAAGGTGAGTAGATGTGCAATAAGTGCTTCTTCAATGGTAGAAGAAGAATATATATATATATATATATATATATATATAGAAGATTCTCCAATAATGAGTAAGAAGAGAGCCATAGTCGTTTCTAACTTTATGAGCACCACTAGGTATGAGACAAGTATCTTTGTCTGGTGCGTGTGCATGAGAAGTGAGATTTAGTGTGAAGAGACAACATTTGTCTTGCTTTAGAGATGCAAGAGTATGGCCCCATATAGGGCTAGACTTGTGTGGCAAGTCTACAACATTAATGATATTGTTTATAGAAAAGTTATTCTTGAAGTGAATTCTAAGATTATCAATCAACTTGCATTTCAAGTGTGAGCCTTGGGCTTATGTACTTTTTTGTTGTGTTTGTGAATGAATGGTTAGACAAGTGGTTTCAATAATTCAAGAGGGATGTTGAATTTAATTTTAAAAAAAAATCTCTTTGCAAATAGCTTTTTCCTTTCATAACAAGTAATTTTCAAGAATATTTAATATAAGGTAAAATAGCTAGATAAATTTGAGAATGTATAGTCTAAGAAACACAACAATGCAATAGAAATAAGCCCAAATAAATCAGTTATAAAGTGTTGAAAATGAGGAGTTTAATGCTAGAGAGAAATAAAAACTAAGATTTATCTTAGTTCGACCATTATCATTTGTGATCTATATCCAATTGAAAGGATGTTTGATAAACCGCTACAAAGAGATTTGAGAGTGCAATATGTAAGGATGTTTAGAAACAAATATAGAATTTGAGAGTGCAAATATATAAGCTGAACCTTATAATGAGTACATGATCTTTCACAAAGTAAGAGCTCAAAGAATTGAATGATTAAGAATGAATTAGGTGCAATAATAATGACTCAATAACTATCAACAAAGTATCCAAGTTGGGATGGAGTATATATAGGTTAATAACAAAAAATAATTGTTGGAAATTGTTGAGATATATTAAACCATTAATATAGCCTCATCCAACAGCTTAAGCTTTTGGGTTGAATTGGTTCTTTACATTGTATCAGAGCCTCGTGTCCCGGGTTCGATCCTCGCCACCCTCTAAATGAACTTTTTCTAGTAGTATGAAGACATCATTTATTCGGATAAATGTTGGGCCATATTGAATAAATTGTTCTTGACCATTTTATCCATATCAATTCTCAAGTTATCCGGACAAATTACAATATTTAATATATACGATGGATAATAATTTTAATGTGTAGAACTAATCCTTTTTGATTGAAATAGAATTCTAAAACTATGATCATATGTAAATGGATAATGGATGAATGCTTGTGAATTCAAAATATGTTAAAGCCTTTTCAATTATCACTGAGGGATCAAATTTAAGATTTTACGTACATTTGAAGTATGCAATTTTAGAAATGCTTTGAGCTTGTACAATGCAAATAATCATATGCTCTTACAATTATATTATTAGTCCTCAAAATATATTCTAACATGATCTTCACTTAGTTTCATCCTTTGATGCGTGGACTTTGATCTTGAACTTGTTTATTCTTGCAAAACTTTATTATTAAGTTGGATTACTTCTTGATTTATTTTTTTTATCATTGCGTGTTTTATCCTTTATGCTTCTTTATTATTATCAAAATCATACACTAAATTCCAAATCTTCACTTTCATTTTACAAGAGCTTCTAAGTAGGAATTGAAATATGATTTACCATGTATCAAAAAAGAAAAAAGAAAAAAAAAAGAAATGATTTACCAAATTGTGTTTCGAAATCGTTTTGCAAAGATGCACATTTGCTTTTTCACGGGCTCAGTTTTCTTTAGTTTATAGATATCTTGAGTTATTTTCTCTAACTGATGTTACTTTTTATTGTTTTATTATATCTTTGTCTATGCACCTAATCCATTTGTTTGTTAAAAAATAGCGTAACGGAATAAAATAACTCTATTCTCACAAAACATTTATTTGTAATTTTAATTTAAATATATTTTCTTCTCTCTAAGAATAAAAGCAGAGAAATATTTAGTGATGCTTGTGGGTTACACGGTATAACATTAATGTGATATTTTGATTATATTAACTTTTTCCCCTCTCTAACTTGAGATTGAGTTCACTAGGAATTAAGATAAAACATATAAGTTTAGACAATACGCATAGTTAAATCATAACAATGTAGAAATATAAAACTTAAATTAATAAACACTTTATAATATATATTTTCAAACAAATTCTATCAACATTAAAATATTATTAAATTATGAATGAATCATTGATTTAACTCAAAAAATCTTATAATTTATAACAAATTTTCAAAAGATGATGCGTCTTAAAAAAGTGCATAATATTATGCTCATTGAATCATCTCTAATCGGAAAATATATTGGATCTGATTTTGAAATCCACTCGATCGAAACCAATTATTATTATTTTTTTTATAACAAAACCAATTAAATTTTAGTTGGACAAAGTTACTAGACTAAATTGGCTTTTGTGTTTTGAGTATCCCAAAGGTATATCTTGGAGAGAGAGAGAAAATTAATTTACCCATTTTCTATTTTTTCATTTGATTTTTTATCAAACATTAAAAGAAATTCTCACGTTTAAAATATGTTTTTAAGCTTTAAAACTAATGTATAATGACTTTAAAGTCTATTTGAACCTCTTCTTTTTAGCTTAAAAGTTATTTTTAAGTTAAAGTTAATAAATAAATAAAAAATAAAGTTAGAAGCTCTTTGATGATTATATAAAGTTGTTATGGTATTTTGAAAACGGAGAATAAAATAAGTTATTATTAGAATGAATTATTAGGGTAAATAATAAAAGGGTTGGATTTTTCTGCAGTAACCGCATATAAGTTATCTGCAGTAAGCTTAATAAAACGTCATTTTGGATGGAAATCATGATGTTTTTGTAATTTTAATTTATTTTAGAGTTATTCTAATCTTTATAATTATAATTTTTTAATATTTCAATCCTAAAATGACGTCATTTTGGGAATAAATGCAGATAACTTATCTGCGGTAACTACACAAATATTTTCCTGATAATAAAATCTACAACTACAAGTTTAGAATAATAATAAAACTCTAAAATAAATGAGGTGTCAATAAAGTTAACATATATCATAAAAAAAACTCCTGAGCTTTTAGTTTTTTTATTATAAAAACGCTCTTTTGATAATAAGATTTTTTATAAAAAAAAAAAAAACCATCTAACTTGGATTCTATTTATAAAAATGCTCTTATTTGATGTAATGTGTTGGAAAGCTTCGTCATGGAGAAATGAAATTTGTCACGTTGCAGGAGGACTAGAAAACATGTATAAGATAGAGATTATAATTTCATATGCTAAGGAGGTATAGTTAGCTTGTGAATCGAATAACAAAGGGATTTGTGATAGATATATTCCAGCAAACATGATTAGGTGGGAGCCTCCTGAGCATGAGTGGATCAAAATAAATACTGATGGGGCTTCCAGAGGTAACCCAGATAATGCTGCTTGTGGTGCTCTGATTCGTGGTCCAGACGGTAAGTGGTTGGAAGCTTTCTCTTATAGGTGGGTTATTGCAATGTAATCACTGTTGAGTTGTGGGGTATTCTGAAAGGGCCGGAGAGAGCCTGGGTAGGTGGATGGAAGAAGATTATTATTGAAAGTGATCCAAATCAGGTGATACATCCTGTGAGTCTCATTTAGTGACTCGTATACGGGAATGACTTTTAAAAAATTGGTCGGCTCGTTTGTTACATACTTATAGGGAAGGTAATGTTTGTGCGGACTGGTTAGCTAATCTTCCGCTGGAGAATTCGGATCAAGAAGACTTTATATTATTTCAATTTTTCCCTCCTAAGATTAGATGGTTGTGCTTTTCTTATTTTAGTTCTGTTCACAGAGCTCGACATTCCTTGATGTAATTTTTTGTTTTTGTGTTTTGTTTTGGGGCATAGCCCCTCACCAAAAAAAGAAAAAAAAAGAAAAAAGAGAAACTAAAAAAAGACATTCCAACAAGGCACTAAATTACAAGGGTGAAATTGAATTTTAATCAAGAAATTTATTAAGAAATAGTCACATGATTTGAAAAAAATCAAATAAAAGAACATAATTGTTCATTTTTTTTTGGTTAATAAATTTTTCAATTTAGAAAGATTAAAAATGACAATGAACTGTCACTAAGCTCCAACTCGGACTCATGATTAGTTTCATAGTTAACTCAAATAATTAAAGCTTGTGAGGATATTTGGAAGGCTGACTCGTCTTAAAGAGAAAATTATAGTCGGTATTCCAAAAAAATTGATAATTCTAAGAATAAATAGTCATCGGAATATAATATATGGAGAAATCTTTTCTTATGTTGCTGGGATTTTTTTCTCTTATGTCACACACACAATCTTGTATTGGGTCTCACTAATTTTCTTAAAAAACAAAAACAAAAATCTAAAATAAAATTAATGTGAGACAACATGAGACGATTTTTCTCCAATAACATGAGAAAATCATGCTGAATAGGTATTCAATCGCTAATTGTGTGGATAAAAAATACTTTGTTTGAAAAAATTTACTCATTTAATATAATTTTCACTCTCGACTTTCAGTTTACGAGAAAGTTTTGGATGTGTTTTAATGTTTTTGTAGTTTACAAAGAATGAAGGTTGGGTCATATTCCCAATATTTTTATGAGAGGAAGTTTTCGATGTATTTTAATTTTTCTGTAATTTACGAAGAATGAAGGTTGGGTCGGGTCGGGTCAACATTGACCCAACAGGCCAACAGTAGTGAACACTAACATACCTTAAAAACCGACCTTGACGGCTACGTTTGATATTTCAGATCTCCATTTTCCCAATTTTGTAACACCCTCTTCGCCTTTGCAATTTCACTTCAAGTTTCAGGTCAGATTCCAAATCCTATTATTGCTGTTTTTGTTTTCCCACTTTGAACCTTTGGGATATCGTAAAGCTCTAAACTTTTTATCCGTTTAAGCTTGATTTGTTTATGCAATGCAATTCGTCTTAATTGAGCTTGCTGCTTACTTAGATTACTTATATTTGCCAAAATAGGGTTTTCTCCTTGGCTCAAAATTTTCAATAAATAAGGTAAAAAGTGACAATTTTTATTACCCAATATTGTTCCTTTATTTACCCTTTTCCCTAATCAATATGAATTTGAAAAAATAAAAATAAAAGTTAAAATCATTGATGTGTAGATATTATACTTTTTGGATTGAGGGGAATCAATTAATTAAACATTTTATCGTTTTGGGTTATGTATTAATATCTTGTAAGATATACATGGTTGTATGCTGCACCTGTTCCTCTGTTGCGTTAGACTCTTAGTGGAACCTTCTCGTGACGTTTAGTTTTTGTAGGAATTTAGAAATGGCAGAATCAAAACCAGGATTGAGAAAGCCAGTGTTCACCAAGGTTGAGCAGCTTCGCCCGGGGACCAGTGGACATACTCTAACTGTGAAAGTGGTCAGTTCTAAGATGGTGATGCAGAAGGGTCGTCCCGATGGTCCTCAACCTCGTCAAATGCGAATTGCTGAATGTCTGGTGGGTGATGAGACAGGAATGATCGTATTCACAGCCAGAAATGATCAAGGTATGGATATTATTGCCTTGGTTTTGTGGAGTTGCCTCTATATAGGTTTTCCTTACTCATGGTATTGTTTTTGACTTTGTCATCATATTTTTTCATTCTTTTTTATATATCTTGAGGAAGGTTTCTTATGTTATTTTGACATATTATGCAATAAGCTTGTTTGGATTTGTCCATTTTGTCAGGATATGTTACCGATGTTCTGATACTTGTTCAATATTCCACTTTTTCATGAATTTTTACTTTTAGTGACTTAGATGATAGTGAATCCTCTGAATTGGATACCTTTGGTGGTAGAACAATAAAGAAAATTTTATAGAATAACTATAAGACTTACAATGTTATACGGCGTTGAATATTAGCTAGCGCTTAAGCAATATAAGAATAAAATGGAAATAGCTGAAATGAGGATGTATAGTCATACAATGATGTATAAGATAAGAAATGGAGATATTCAACCAAAGGTAGGAGTAGCACTAGGGGATGAAAAGATGAGAGAACATAAATTGAGATGATTTAGGAATCTTATCCGAAGACCCCTAGATGCTCATGTAAGAACAAAGTTTGTGTTACGATCCTACTCCAAGGTATGAGATTTGGAGTCCCCCATCGGAAACATTTGGTATGAGATTTATATGGATTTTGAGATCTCCTACCTTACAAGCTAGCTTTTGGGGTGAGGTTCTCCCAAGGTTTGTATCACTTGGTATCAGAGCCTTTCACTATGTTTTCCGATTGCAATCGAGCGGCGTGGGTGGTGACGCTGGCATTGTAGTATTCGCCCAGGGCTAGTAAAAAACTAGCGCAAAGCCATCCTACGTGGGCGCTGGGGCTGCGGAGCGTGGTGGAATGTTACGTTCCTACTCCAAGGCGACTTAAGAGTTCCACATCGGAATTATAAAGGGTCTGGTGTGGGATTTATATGAACTTTTGTTTCTCCTATCTCATGGGCTAGCTTTTGGGGTGAGGCTCTCCCATGGTTCATATCACTTTGTTACCAATAGTATGACACAATGAAAGGTAGAAGTCGGCCGAAACTCACTTGGAAAAAAGTAGTAAAATAAGACTTACGGAACTAGGAAATAGAATGATGTACGATTTGTCTCAAGATGGAATGGAGGAAAGTTACCAGTATTGTGGAGGGGTAAACTCGTTTTATTCTATGTTCAAAATGGCTCTTTTTAGTTCTGTTTTTCTATATTTATTTATTTATTTTCTCTTATATTTGTTTTTCTGTACCCTTAATTCTTTTTTATTTTTTATTTTTTATTTGGTTTCATAGACCACCAGCCTTACCTAGTTTAGGATAAAGGTGATATTGAACGATTTTTCTGTTTTTTAATGAGGATCTCTTATTCTCTTAGCTCTTTGTAGTTTTCTTTTCTGTCTTTGTTAACAAGAGGTTTTTAATTGTTAGCATATGTTTTTAAAGAAGTGGGCTATTAATGGTTGATGAAGTCATTCAACTCTGTCACATCTTTATGCCATTAGGAGTGCTTGCTAATTTATGCCATGTTATGCTTGAGTTTGATGCTGTACTTTGAGATTGCAATTGAAGTAAAGTGTATTGATAGTAAACGATGCTGAATTTGTGTTTTGATTAAAAGAAATTTTCTAGATGATTATCAGAAACATGAGTTTATTAAAAAATTTCTTGAATGGTTATCTTAGTGATAAAGTTGCTCCTTTGTGACTGAAAGATCACGGGTTTGAATCCGGAAAATAGTCTCTTTGCAAATATATAAGGGTAAGGTTGTGTACAAGGATTGTCCTCATCCCTACCTTTGGTAATCAGGGTTTAATGAGGAGTGGTTTTTGGTTATCTTAGTGATCTTGAAAAATAATAGGGGTTTACAATTTTCTGCCAAGGCCAGAGGAATTAGGACCTAGAAAAGTTGGATTTGGATCCCTCTTATTCTACTCACTAACAGGAGAAGGTCCTGTTTAATAGAAAGACACAAACTGATTTTTGATCAAATTGGTAGGTCCCTAGACAATAGTGGTGGATTCCTCCACAATAATACTCATGTCTTTCTCTCTCATAACAGGACTCTCTTGTTTGTGAGTAAAAGGAGAGGACTTGTATCCAAAAAAATAATTCTTTGTTACTTGGTTGTCATAAAAGGTTGTAGTTTATTGAAATTTATTGGAAACAAAAGGACGGGGAAGAAAACTGATGTGCGTTTTGTTGGTGTTGTAGAAAATTTGATTGTCAATAAACGGTCAATGATTGATCTATTAATGATCTATGAATAATGTATTGGCACATCCTCTTTCTTTTATATGGAGTCAGAGTGTCAATTTACATCCATAAGGAAAATGGATTGTGGCTTACAAGGATGAGAAGTGTTGACCCATTAGGGTAACTGATGAATAAAGTGCAGGATTCTCAATAGGTCATAGATATTTGCTAGTAATACTTGTAAATGTTATATGCAGCATACAAGCTTAGATATTTGATAGTAATACTTGTAAATGTTATATGCAGCATACAAGCTTAAATGAAGTTCAATGTTTGTGGTACAATTTTTCAATAATAAACTTTTAATTACAGTATTCAAACCAAAAAAGGTTAAAAATATTACTCTACAACTCATTCTTGTTGTCTATGAAGGGGTTGAAATTTTGTGTCTCGACATCCTATGTTCAGTAACATTGCTGAAAATGCTGTGAGATATGTATAAGAGTTTTATTAATCTCATGTTAAAGAAGATAAGTTATTTCATGTCATAGATACAAATTTATGGGCTTCAACACCTGAAAAAAGAAAAGAAAAGAAAAAGATGGCACAATTATCGAAGGGTGTGTAGGAGGAAAAACTTATCTCATGTAGCATGAGAATAGTTTTTCCCTATGTATAATAAATTTTAAACATTTTCCTCTGATTTGTATTTTCCTCTTGTCCAGTGGATCTGATGAAAGAGGGGTCTACTGTCATCTTGCGAAATGCCAAAATTGACATGTTCAAAGGATCAATGAGGCTTGCTGTGGACAAGTGGGGCCGTGTTGAAGTCACAGAACCTGCTAGTTTCACTGTTAAGGAAGATAGTAACCTATCCCTTATTGAATATGAACTGGTGAATGTTGTGGAGTGACTTATTGGAACATTTTGCAACCTCTGCTGTGTTATAATGAGAATAAAACTATTTATCCAGCAAAGCAGTCTATTAAGGAATAGAGATTTGGAAGCCAGTGGTATGCAGAGTTGCTTTCTTACAGTTGACAAAGTTGTTCTTGTACGTTGAACCACTGAACAGAAGATTGCACTAAATGAAAGATAAGGGAATTGGCTACCAGATCTTGCTATCTATTTACTTTTGGATTTTGTGTATCTTCATCTACCTTAGATCATATGTAGTATAATATTATATGTGTAAGACGAGCCTGCTTCATACTTTTATGTATTCCTTTCCTTGGCTTCATACACCTTATTAATTATCTTTAACTGATGCATAATTACTTGTCTAAATGGACACACAATAACACCATAATTGATCAACAGAGTAAAGCTAGACCCCCCAACATTTGTACCAAAATGTTCTCAAATGACATGTATGGAAAAAAAAAAGTTCATGGATGTAATCATCAATTAATTCTTAAAATAATTTAATTGTAATTTTTAAAGTCAAGCAATAAAGGGTGTTCTTGGCATTAATTTTGGTATCGGGTACTTTTAAAGTACAAGTAATGAAGGTATCACATCTTACGATGGTGATAGTTATTATTAACAGTTATTGCGGATGAAAACTGAAAGGCCATATACGTACTAGTATGTAATTGATTACCAAATTTGAAAGATTGAGTGAAGGGTTTTATGTTTATTAGGTTGTAGGAAAAGTGATTGTGTAATGTTATAGAGATTTATTTTGCGTGTCATATTTTTTTTATTTTTTTTTTGTTTTAAAATATGTGGGTCCCACAAAATGTTATGTGTGTAGGAAAGTTTGTTGTGTTATATTAAAGGAGGAAATGAAAACCCTGGATTAATATTGTGTACATTGTGGTAGTCTGTTGACATTGTCTTATCTCATTATTCATTATGGATATTCTTGCAAGTGGAATTCAAGTTTTCAACAACCAAAACCAGCGCTTTGAAATAAAAATGTAAGGCCCGCACCACAAACGGAATTTTAAAGCACATGCATTCTTTATAATGGCCATAAGGTTTGGGGAAGTAGTTATACGTTCCACTACTCTATGTTGCACCGACACTGATACGCGACACGACATGATACACCGATACGTTAATTCTAAAAAACCAGCTTATAATTGTACCAAGACAAAAATCACTTAGATTGTTCTAATTAGTGTCATCATTATATATATAAAAAAAAAAATATGACCAAGACATTTCTTAGACGATAATGCCTCTCAGAAACAATATCCGAAAATCAAGTAGAGAAACCATGGCTCACTCATTTGCACCATAGCTTCTACCATGAGTGTACAACAAACTATCAAATATCATTGGAATGTAAAAAGTGGGCTATTTGAGTAGGCCCCACTTGGGTATACCACCATCTAATGTCTTTGTTTCAGAGGGACTCGAGCTCCATAAAGTGTTATGCCTTTTTTTTTTTTTTGAAATAAAAAAATAAAATAAAAAAAAGAGTCACTCACGTGGCTAATAAAATAATGAAAAAAATAAAAATAAAAAACGTGGACAAGAAGAAAAATCTTTGACGAATAAGACTGGAACGCAATGGATGAGAACAAAAGAGGAGGTCATAAGGTACAAAGATTACGATTGATCAACGTCATGATATATGAATCAAATAAATATAGCATATATGCACATATTATGCTTTACATCTGTTAGGTGTAAAAGATGAATTTAGATTCAGCCTTTTGCCTAGCGGCGAAGTTTAGGAGAACTGATGTTTTTCATTCATCAAAGTCATTATAATTATAAATTATTTACTTTACACTGAAAAGTGACTTATTATTTTGAACAGCTTCTTCTAAAAAGAAAAAAAAAAAAAAAGAAGAAGAAGAAAGAAAAGCTTCTATTTAACGTTTTGATTATAATCGGTTTCATTATTATTATTATTATTATTATTATTTTTGGTACATTGCCAGAAGGTATCCTCATTCAACCTTCTCCGGGTACCATGCCCTCGGGGTACGGCCCGTTTGGACTAGCCCCTCATTGTGACGGTGGGTGCACTACACTTCGCAACCGGAGAAAGGACGAGACTAATCGGTTTCATTAATTTGTAGACGTATTTTTTTATCCCGAACTTTCCCCTTCATATTATATTATTTAAAAAATTATCTTATATATTTTTAATAATTAATTATATAAAGTTATTTTTATATAACTTAAAACATATTTACGTAAAATTATGTTTGAGTTTGTATATATGGCTTTTTCACCCTTTTCCCCGTCATTAATTATTTAATAACCATTTTGTCTCTTAACTATCTACATTCTGTCTCTCTTTAATCGATTAAGCCAAAAATTTAATCGATTAAATGGTCAAAATAGGCAAAAATCGTTGACTTGAAGATTTAGTCGATTAAATCTCCCTATTTAATCGATTAAATTTAATCGATTAAATCTCCCTATTTAATCGATTAAATCTCTCATACATAAGGTTGTTCTTCTGATAAAGAGGAAGATTTAATCGATTAAATCTTCATTTGACCATTTAATCGATTAAATATTCAATATAATCGATTAAAGAGGGGCAGATTGGTAGATAATTTACAATCAGGGGCAAAATGATTATTAAATGATTAATGAGGGGTAAAAGGGTGAAAAACCTTGTATATCTAGACATAATCATATCATAGTTTTTGTTTTAATTAATCATAAAAAATTAATTTATAAATTAATTATTGAGGTAAGATATTCTTACTATCAACTTTTTCTACTACCACTTTAATCACCATTAAACTCAAAAGTTGTTTTTCTTTTCTCTCTCTTCATTCATTTTTTCTCTCTAATCCAATGGTGATTAAAGTGGTAATAAAAAAAAATTGATAGTAGGAATATTCTATCTTGTAAATATTTGTTAAATATGTTTTCTTCGTTAAAATTTCTTTAACAATATTTTATAGTCTATCATTTTCTAGTAACTATTTTGACCTTTTTTGTTGTAATAATTATAATAATAATATTGTAAAGGATTTACCAAATAAACTAAGGGCTAAACAAATCCGATGTTAAATGAAATAGTTTTTCTTATGTGGGTGACATAAAATTAAGGTGGGTCCTATATATATATTTTTTAATGGAACATACATCAAGTTTATGTCACCCACATAAGATATACTTATAACATGGTGATGGTTTTTTTGACTCCAGAGTAAGACTTTTAAGTCTTACTCCCAATCTCAGTCGTTGATGGACGGAAATTAACGGTTGTTATTTATAGTATAATTAATAAATAATTAATTAATATAAATTCTTAAACTATAACTGTTGGATTGATGAAAATCAATGTCTAGGATGAGATATAAATCTTACTCTAGAGTCAAATTATCTATATCCATATAACATAAGATTAATTTGGCTCATAATCTATTGCATCCAAAGCTTTCCAACATGTTTTAAGTCCGTAGTTGTTTGTCTTCTTATTTTTCTTCGGCTTATAAGTGTACTTACAGTGCTTAAATACAACTATTTAGTATTGGTTATCATTTTATCTAGGGAATAGTTCAAATCCCCGTGATTTTGTTTTGAATCACTTCTATTTTTATACTTTATTTTTAACCACTTAACCCTCTGTACATTTTTTCCTTTTTTAACACCGTTAGACACTTAATTAAAAATACCTACTTTACACTTATTAGAAAAAGAAAATAAAGTGACAAAAAAAGACCAAATGTTATGAAAACTTAATAAAAGACTAAAAGAAAAAAATAGAAGAAAAAAAAGATCAGATGTATCTAAATAAATAAAAAATATTTAGGATAAAAAATAGAAAAAAAATAAGACTAAGTATGTTAAAAATCACAACAGTAACATAAAAGACTAAAATTAAAAAGAAATAAAAAGTCTAAATGAAAAAAAAATTTACCGAAGACAAAAAGAATAGAAAAAAAAAATTATTGTTGAGTTTTCAATATATTTGGCTTTATTTTTTTCTTGTTCTTAGTCTATTTTATTCTTCTTTATTTAGATATATTTAATCTTTTTTCTATTTTTATTTTTTTATCACTGTTGAAAGAAATAGAAGAAAAAAAGAGAGAAAATATATAAAAAAATATGTGTTGTAAATTTTTTAACACGCTTGATCTTTGTTTTTTACAATTTTTGCTCGGTGTATTTTATTCTTTTTCTTTTTTTTGATAAACGTATTTTATTCTTTTTTATTTATGTATATTTGATCCTTTTTTTTTGGTACTCGGTTTATTTTATTTTTTTTATTCGGATTATTTTTATTTTATTTTTTACTTTTAATTTTTTCTATCACTATTATGATTTTTCAACAAATTTGATTTTCTTTTAGACACGTTTGATATTTTTTTATTATCTTTTTGACACTATTAAGTGTTATAAGTTTTGATATCATTTTGTCTTTTTTTTCACTCTATTTTCTTCTTTTAAGAAGAATAAAGTAAGTATATTTAGTTAGCATACCAAAAAAAAAAGTAAGTATATTTAGTTAAGTTTCTAACAGTATTAAGGAAGAGTGTAGATGGAAAAGAAATTCTTCTTCTAAAAAACATAAAGTAAATATATTTAGTTAAGTTTCTAACCATATTAAGGAAGAGTGTAGATAGAAAAATTATAAGTGTTAAGTAATTAAAAATAAAGCAAATGAATGTAAGTGACTCAAAACAATATTATGATAAATCTTTTAACTTTTTCCTTTTATTTATTTATTTTGAGACGCAAACGCCGGCAAAGCCTAGTGCCATTTTATTTTATTTTATTTTTTAATTTAAAACATAGACAAGTATTTCCCTTTGTTCAGGGTGAGGACAAACCGCATATATTGTCGGTGAAAAGTTGGAAGCAAACCTTATCATAATTACATTATTTAGATAAGCGATTAATGAGCCTATGTTTTATGTTCTTTCTTTTCTGTTTTTATGTAACTATACGTGTTCCACATATATGTATATAAAAAATAAATTTATTTTTTATAATATTAAAAATATTAATCCCATCTTATAATATATATAATAATATAAAATAGATTTACATTAAAAAATTCTTAAAAAATAGACTAGACCTACTTTTTCAAAGTCCAACCTTTAAATTTATGGAAAATACTTTTCATATTATGTTGAGGGAAAGAAGTTACCTCATATTGTAGAAATAAAATTATAATTAAGATCCACATGTAAGAGAAAAGAGAAAAAAAAAAAAAGAGTGGTGGGATTCACCCCCTCTTTTTTGTGTGTAGTAAAATTATTTATCTCATGTAAAATGAGATAAATATAACCCATTTATACGCAGACTTATATAGTTTTCTTTATTTTAAATAAAATAAAGTTTCACGTTAGGGCAAATATGGGTTAGGTGAGCGTGCACTTCACGTGCGTTCTTCTTCTTCTCTGTTAGGGCAAATATGAGCGTTCTGAATGAAAAACAATGTGGATCTCAGTTTTCTGAATCTGATTCTCGAGATGGCATGCGAAAGAGTATCAAGAGATCCAAGAATGGGGAGGAATTTTCCCCTGATTCATCCAATCGATGAGCAAGTTTGGGAAATCTGATGGACCGGGTTCCGTCAAGCAAACCCAAGTCATTCGCGGAGGCTCTTCGATCGGAGGGTGGCTTGTTGGGGGAGGACGATTCTTGGCATGAAGAGCTAGATGATGATAATAGCGAACCCCTGGACCCTAAATTAGGTGTCATAAACGAGCTGGGTTTTCAAACAATATATGGGGAAGACGGCTCAGTCAGGTTTCGCTGCACAAAAGAAGCAAAACAGAGGCTTAGAAGCCCCTGGAAAAATGCAATTATTGTAAAGTTGCTGGGGAAAAAGGTTGGGGTCATGTATATGAAAAACAAGTTGGTCAGCTTATGGGCAAAATCAGGTTCCATCATAGTAGCTGACCTGGGGAATGACTTCTTCTCTGTGAAATTCTCGAGCCTGGAGGATCTTAATCTGGCATTAAATGGAGGTCCCTGGGTGCTGATGGGTCATTATCTGGCAATAAGAAGATGGGAGCCCTTCTTCAACCCCCATAAAGCAAATATCCATCGTGTGGCTGCGTGGATTCGTCTTCCAGGTATACCTCTTGAGTTTTGTGTTATCCCTGTTTTAAAGATGATTGCAAACTCTGTTGGTAAAGTTCTTAAGATTGATAAAACCACTTCACTGGGTGATAGAGGGAAGTTTGCGAGGGTTTGTGTTGAATTGGACCTCTCTAAACCTTTGAGAGGGGAATTCATATTGGAAGAGGAAGTATTTAAGGTGGAATATGAAGGATTGTACCTGATTTGTCTTCACTGTGGAAAATATGGACATAATTCTGAAAAATGTCCGGATTTTACTAAACCTGCTGAGAGCAGTAACACACAGGAACCAGTTGTTGAAAAAGTGCCACCTATTGCCAACCATGGTGTGGGACCTTGGATGGTAGTGCAAAAGAAAAAATTCCCAAAAAACCAACATCCAAAGAAATCTGAAGGAAAGGCGGATAGAGCTTTTGGAGATGATATCTCCAATAAAAGAGGCTCCAGCCAGGCTAATCAAGAGCCTATGATCAATCCTGGTCCAGCTGTTCCGAAAAATACCAATAGCAATTCAGCTGTGGGAGCTAGAATGAATGTGAACAAGGAGAATGAAGGGGCTACTCCTCTCAAAACTAAGCCTCAGGTTCCAATCAGGAAATCTCCATCAGCTCAGAAAAGAACTGCTGGTAAGTCAATCTATAAGCCTAAATCTTCTGAGAAGACAGAATCCTTTATTTTCACTACTGCTTCTAAGTCAGTAGGGAAAAACTCTAACTCTATAGAGCTCCCTTCATCCAGTAATCCCACTAAACTGCGTCCTCAGAATCATGTCAACACGATTCCGGTTTGCCGTCTTGGAAAAAAGCCTATTCTGATTGAGGTAGAGAAGGATCTGTGTGATAAGATTGCTGCTTCTAATCCTAGTGATATGCCTGGTCAAACTACTAGCAGTGATCTATGTATGGAGGATAACAAGCCTTCGGATATGGATACTACTCAATCTAATAGTGATGTTCAATTGAAAAAAGGGGAACCTCCTGATAAAGAGGGGAAGGATGGAATGGAGATAGAAAAGAATTTAACCATGAATGAAGCTGCTCATATGATAGAGAGTGTTCAGGGGCTCAGTAACCCTGACTATGATCTAGTTATCCAATGAATTGCCTAGTTTGGAATTGTAGGGGTGCTGCAAAGAAATCTTTCAAGACATCCCTAAGTAATTTCGTAAGGAAATATAAGGTTGGCTTGGTTGCTATTTTAGAACCGAGAATTAGTGGGGCTATTGCTCAGAAAAAGATTAAACAGCTGGGTTTCAATAATTTTGAATTAGAGGAAGCTGTGGGTTTCTCAGGTGGTATCTGGATCCTGTGGAAGGAAGATGCTTTCAATATAGAGATAATAGAAAAAAATAGCCAGTTCATTCACATGTATTGCTCGATTAGTTCAGGGAATTCTTTTTTCTTAACTGTGGTCTATGCCAATCCTAGGGAGGATATTCGTGAGGAGCTATGGCCAAATATTAAGAGGATTAGAAACATTGTGGGTGGTCCTTGGGTCATAATGGGAGACTTCAATGAAATTGCTTCAGTTAATGAAAAAAAAGGTGGAGCCCTTGTCAATACTGCTAGATGCCAGAAATTCTCCTCTTTCCTTAATGATTGTAATCTTTTGGATCTCGGCTGTAAAGGTTCTAAGTTTACCTGGAAGGGACCTAAATGGCTTCATCTTGACAGGGTTTTCAAAAGATTAGATAGAGTTTGTTAAATGCAGATTGGAGAGTTGCTTTTGATGATGCTTATGTGAGATCCTTGCCCAGGCTTAATTCTGATCATAATCCTTTGCTCCTAACTTTGTCTACAAAAGAAAATGGTAAGAAGGATAGGCCTTTCAGATTTCTGGTGGCTTGGCTTGAGCATTCTTCCTTTTCCCACTTTCTCAAATTTGTTTGGAAACCTCATCTTAAAATTAACCAGAGCTTGTATGAACTGGTTAACCCTTTAAAGTCCTGGAATAAAAGGGTGTTTGGGTGTATTCAGATTAGAAAGGAGTTCCTACTTAATAAGTTGCATGAAATTCAACTGAATACCAATAACCACCTGGATCAGTTCAACTCAGACCTAGACAAGGCCCTCCAGGAAGAACTGAACCGAGTGTTGGATCAAGAAGAAGCTCTTTGGTTTCAAAAAGCTAGATGCAATTGGATAAAAGATGGAGATCGGAACACTAGATTTTATCATACGACTACTATCATCAGGAGGGCTAGGAATAAGATCCTAGAATTAAAAAATGATGAAGGTCATCCTGTTAGAGAAGAAGGAAATCTGAAGAAGCTTATTTTAGGGTTTTTCAATAACCTGTTCGCAGAAGAAAACTGTAATAGACCTTGGGCTGTCACTAGTGTTAACTGGCCTGCCCTTGTTGAATCTGATCTGAAGTTGATTAATGAGCCCATAACTGATCTTATGATTAAGGAGGCTTTTTTTTCCATGGGTGGCCTCAAAGCTCCTGGCCCTGATGGATTCCCAGCTCTTTTCTTCCAAAAAAATTGGGATCTCCTGAAGAAGCAAGTGGTAGAGTGTGCCTCTCATATCTGGAAGAATCCAGGTGATGTTAGGGATCTCAATAAAACCTTACTTGTCTTAATTCCAAAACTTGCTAAACCTGAGAGAATTTCTCAATTTCGGCATATAACTCTTTGCTCAGTGTTATATAAAGGTATCAGTAAAATTATTGTTGCGAAGCTGAAACCCATTCTAAACAAGCTAATCTCCCCTCACCAAGTCAGCTTCGTTCCCAATAGGCAAATTCAAGACAATATTGTTATTGCTCAGGAGATGGTTCATTCTATGAATAGAATGAAAGGTAAGCGGGGCTTTTTTACTATAAAGATTGATCTCGAAAAAGCCTATGATCGCATGTCCTGGAGTTTCATCCATAAAGTGCTTAAGGAGATTAGTCTTCCTGATCAATTTGTGAATCTCATCATGCATTGCATCTCTACTACTGAGCTGGAAATCCTTTGGAATGGTGCTAAGTCAGGCAGAATTTCTCCTAGCAGAGGCCTTAGACAAGGGGACCCCATATCTCCCTATATTTTTGTTGTGTATGGAGAAGCTGTCTCATTTAATTGCTGACTGCATTAATAGAGAGGAGTGGAAGCCCATGAAAGCTGGAAAAGGTGGTCCAATTATATCTCACCTGCTTTTTGCAGATGATTTGCTTCTTTTCGGTGAAGCTAGCATCAATCAGATCAAGACTATTCTGAACTGTCTTGCAATCTTCGGTGACATGTCGAGGCAAAAGGTTAGTTACCCCAAATCAAACATTTTCTTCTCTAAGAATGTTTCTTCTGAGCTGGCTAATTCTATTGTGGAGATAAGTGGTTTTGCTCATACTAGGAATATTGGCAGATACCTGGGCTATAGAATGAAGCATGGAAGAATAAATAAACTACATTATGGAGAGATCATGGACAGAGTAAATGGGAGACTCCAGGGCTGGAAAAAGAGCTGCTTGTCTATGGCAGGGAGAGTGACATTAGCTAAATCAGTCATTTCAGCTATTCCTATGTTTCATATGCAGAATAGCCTTCTCCCAAAGGGCATCTGTGATGAGATAGAAAGAATTCAAAGGAGTTTTATTTGGGGAGACACTGATAATCATAGGAATACCATGCGGTAAGGTGGGAGCAGCTCCAGATGGACAAAAAGCAAGGTGGTCTGGGGATCATCAATCTTAGAAAGCAAAATGAAGCTTTCCTGCAAAAATGTGCTTGGAAGTTAATTCAATCCCCTGACCACCTGTGGGCTCAAGTGCTAGTGGCTAAATATGGCAGAAATAAAGAGTTGTTAAAGGAGGTATCTTCTAAACCGTATGATTCTCATTTATGGAAAAGTTTATGTAAAGTCTGGCCAGATATGTTAAGTAACATCTCCTGGCAGATTGGTAATGGGAAGAAGGTTGATTTCTGGAAGGATGATTGGGTTGGTCTCAACACTAGCTTAATTTCGTTAGCAATTGTTCCTCCTTCAGCTGAGACTGTTGATCTCAAAATAAACCATTATACTTTCTCTTCAGGAGAGGGATGGAATACGCACTTTCTCTTTAACCATTTTAATGAAAGTGTAGTAAACCAGATTATGGCTATTCCTCATCCTGATGGGGAAGCAGGAGAGGATTGTGTTAGCTGGAGAAATTTGCTTCCAGGTCAGTCTATAGTTAAATCGGCTTATAGAAATCTGACATGCCCTAACTCCCTCTCTAGTGATAGCTGCTGGGACCGGATATGGAGTTGGAAAGGGAAAGAGAGAGTTAAGCTTCTTTTGTGGAAAATGCTCCATGGTAGGATGCTAACTAAAGACTATATCAGCAAATGGAGTGATTCCTCTAATAGCTGCCCCTCTTGTCCTGACCTAGCGGAGACCCTGCTCCATGCTTTTAGAGACTGTAATAAAGCTAAAAAGGTCTGGCTAATACCTTTGTTGCATCCTCTTCCTCTGGATTTTTTCACCTCAAGTTGTTCCAAAGAGTGGATTATCCTCAATTTGAATATAAAGAATACCCATGCCAAGGACTGGAGGGACCTTTTCTTTACCGTTTGTAATTTCTTATGGTATTGGAGAAATAAAGAGCTTCATGAAGGCTTTGTAAAGAGACCTGAAGACCCTTCTCCTTGTATTGCTGAATCAATTGGAGAGTTAAGGTGCTGTAACAGAAAATTGCTAACAAAAGTTGATCCTATATACCCCCTATCAGATCCTCCCCTGCCTGGATTGCTCCAACTCAAGGTTCTTTAAAATTAAATGTTGATGGTGCAGTTTCTAATGAGAGAGCTGCATGTGGGGGATTATTGATAGACTGGGAGTGGAATTGGGTTTCTGGTTTCTATCTTTATTGGTTGCGTGCTCCCCTTTGAAGCTGACTCTGGGTGACCGACATGGGTTGGAGTTTGCTTGGAAAACTGGTTGGAAGAAAATTATTCTTGAATCAGAT
>JAVKPL010012689.1:0-63076 GCA_032173675.1 Gastrolobium villosum
GGGAAAAATTCCCTTGCAAACTGCGACGGAATTTGCAAGGGAAAAATAATTGCGAGGGAAAACAGACAATATTTTCGTTTCTACATTGCCATCGCATAATCCCTTGCAGTTCGGTCGCAATTCCGTCGCAATTTGCAAGGGAAATTGAATCCCTCGCAAGAATCATAAGTCTGTGACGGAAACAGCGAGGGAAAAAATTGGCGACGGAAGTTCCCTCGCAAAATTTAGGATCTGAAAATTGCAACTGAAATCTCACAATTTCCCTCACAAATTCCCTCGCAAATTGCGAGGAAATATATTCCCTCTCAAATTCCCTCGCAATTTGCGAGGGAATATACAGGAAATATATTCCCTCACAAAATTCAAAAATAATATATAAATCAAATTTAAAAGGGACAAGGGCATAAATTGGTCGCCGCAAATTGCGTATGAGAAAAATCATTAAATATGTTGTCGCGTCCTTTATGGCATACATTGAGTGCATGTAGTGACAGTAGACAGTAATGCCTATGTTAGCTAGTTATAGGAAAGATAAGACTGTTGATATAAGGTGTGTGTAAAAATTGTTCAATAATAAAAGAGAAAAATGTCTGAAAGATTCATGTTCCAACAACCCTCGTCGTATGTAAAATCATTAATATGTGACGTCCTTTATGGCATACATTGAGCTTTAACCACTTCATTAAAATCCAGCCCAATAAGAAAGCTAGGGTTCCCAATTCAAGATGTTCAACAGCATTTTGACAGTAATGCCTATGTTAGCTAGTTATAGGAAAGAATTAGACTGAGGTTAATTTAAGGTGTGTGTAAGTAAATTTTGATAATAAGAGAGCAGAGAAAAGGGGGAGATAACCACTTTAGAAACAACCTTCGTAAGAAAGAGAAATCATTATTCTTCGATATCTCCTTCATCTACCATCTGATCGTACTGGGATTTTTTTGACATATTCTTGACTCATTATTATTCATATCTAACGGTGGCTTTTATATTTATTTTTAACTTTGTATGATTATGATTCATCATATTTAATGTGAATATGAGGAATGATAATTATACATAGATGAAAATAAATATAATCGTTGGATCAACATAATCGATCTAACGGTGAAATTGATTGGTTTAGGTCCAACTTGTGACTCCAACCCTCAGAGCAAAGGGGTCAGGGTTGACCCGGGAGGCTGAGTGGGGTTTTAAAACACTGCTTTATATGATGAGGAGGAAACAGAAACAGAAAACACATGAATATATTCTTAATTTCTATTTTCTCTTTGTATGGCCCCATATTTTCATATTAGTATATGTGATCAAATTATCTTGTACAATATGAATAATATTAACCTCACACACACATATATAATTTTAAATTATGGCGATCCTATGTTTACTAAAAAAAAATTGATGAAATTTTGGAATTTTGAAATTTCATAGTCATTTGCGAGGGAAAATGGTTAAGTTTGAAGATTTCTTATAACTATTATGAGTGTAAGACTCACAAGATGAAATGATATTTTCTTTGATTTCTGCTACATAATATTATGATTGTTCGTTTTTATTTAACTATATTAGTATTTTTCTATTTCACTATAATTGTGAATTTTATTAATAGAATAATTTTTATTATTTAATTTTTTATTTTTGATATTTATATATATTCTTTTTTATATTCTTTATTCTTATTAATTTTTATTATTATTATTATTATATCCTATGTATTCTATTTTTTAATTTAATATATTTGTTTTGTTTTACATATTGTGTAAATTTTTTTATTTTTTTTTTAGATTCTATTCTATGTTTTAGGATATAACTGTTAGGTTAAAAGATCCATCTCTTTTCCCTTTGGCCCTCGCTTTCACTCCATCGTCCCTCCCATTTTTCGCTTCCCGCTCACATTTCCCTCCAATATTTTATTTCCCTTTCACCTTCACAGCCTCAGAGTCATATTTGCAAGGAAATTCTAAAGGATTGTGGTCACACTCCTTCATCCCGTGGGTCCTTTGCCGATTCTCTCATCTCGGCATTACCCGAATCACGACGCGAGAAGCTCAAGGACCGAAGCCGCTACAAGAGGGAGGGAGAAATTGAAGGACCTGACTCGCTCTAACAGGGAGGGTGTTCGACGGCGGAGGTAAATTATAAATCTGACTATAGGAACTGAGCTATAGCTACTGTGACACTCGTAAGAGATAAATTATAAATCTGACTATAGGAATTGAGCTACTTAGCAATAAATATTGATAGTGATAGTGGTCTCCATTTCAAGATCCAATTTTTCATAAAATATACTGTCATTTTTACAATACGCTGCCATATTCATCATAAAATATACTGTTAATTTGTTATGTTTTTTACCTTGGCTTGATTTCTCACTTTCCTTATTTCAATTCTGTGACTAACGCCATTCTCCCTTTCCGTTTTTATTTTTTTTATTTTTTCAAGTTTAATTTTTTTAGAATTTGGTGCTAATTTTTGTTTCTAGGGTTTGTACTTTGTACTAATATCATTATCATAATAAAGAGCTCAGTTCCTAGCAAAATTTGTCTACTTCAGTTTGTTTAATTTATTTATTTATTTAATTTTGTTTTTTATACCTGTGTGTCCCCTGTGAGAATGTAAAAGTATTCTGGACAATTTTCCGGGAAAATACTAGAATATTATGGTATGTGCATCACACGTAGTAACTAGAAGACAAAGGTTGTTTGTATAGCTCCATTTCGTATAGCTCCATTTCATGGATTTGACGTTGCTTTTATCTTTATTGTCTTTTTACAAGAAACATGTGTTGTGCTTTACTTACCAGTGTCATGGCTTCGAGTTATTCGGCGTGTTATGTGATTCTGAAAATACTAGAATATTATGGGCACATTAAACACTTTGTGAACTATGTTTAGTGATTTGTTGATGATCAGTTGCGTTCTGATTTATTATTTTAACATCAGAAGAAATCTTCCTTTTTTGTTTCTTGAGAAAAGCTAATATAGTTTCCAATTTGGTATGGTTACAAATATTCGGGTGAAGGAAAAACACTGTAGACAGGTCTGTTGTTTGCGAGGGAAATTTATTTTTTTGCAAGGGAATTTTTCCGTAGCAATTTGCGAGGGAATTGTCATATGACAAATTTCCCTTGCAAATCTATTTGCGACGAGGGTTTTAGCGAGGGACGGTATTCCCTCGCAAATTCCGTCACAGACAGTTTTTGCAAGGGAATTTGGCTGTTTTGCAAGGGAATTTGTCCCTTGCTGATTGTGAATTTTCTAGTAGTGATGACTGGTAATCTTGCCTATATGACCGATATTCATCCTATACCTCCTTGTCCTGTTGGTCTTCCAAATGGCATGCGTACATATGCTGTTAAAAGTGGAAAATTCCTTTAACACCTTCGTTGGTTTTAACCAATGTACTTTATGTTCCATCTCTTACATGCAATCTTATTTCAGTCTCCTAGTTAATAAAATCAAACACTTGCTATGTCATTTTTGCTAATAGCCATTGTATTCTACAGGACCATCACTTGAGAACGACGATTGGGAGGGGTGATGAACACGAAGGGGTGTATGTGCTAAGATCTTCTATTGGTTCTCAAACATCAACATATACGGTGCAAGCTACAAATTCTTCTCAGTTGTGGCATCGAAGACTTGGCCATCCCTCTAGACACTATTTATCGTTTCTTCCGTTTATTTCAAATTTCAATAATACTGGCCATTTTGATGTTTGTTCTAGGGCCAAACAATCTCGCAATTTTTTTCCTATCAATAAAAAACATTGTTTAAATGCCTTTGATTTAATCCATTGTGATCTTTGGGGGCCATACCGTACTATTTCTTCTAGTGGTGCCAGATATTTTTTAACTGTGTTGGATGATTATAACCGTAATGTCTGGATATTTCTCATGCATGATAACAGAGAAACGTACTTCCACATTCGCAATTTTTTTAACATGGTCTCTACTCAATACAAATCATCGGTAAAATGTCTTCAAACCGACAATGGCTCAGGATTTTTATCTTCTCAAATGCAAAATTTATTGAATGATCGAGGAATATTCCATAAACAATCATGTACATACACACCCCAACAGAATGGTCGTGTAGAGAGAAAACATCGTCATATTCTTTATGTTGCTCGTGCAATATGATTTGATGGCCATTTACCTATTGAATACTGGAGTGATTGTATCTTGAATGCTGCTCATCTCATTAATAGAACCCCAACTAAGCTTCTTGGTGGTCTCAGCCCATTCGAAGTTCTGCATGGAACCACTCCAACATATGATCATTTACGTGTTATTTGGTGCTTATGCTACTCTACAACTGTGCCACAACCGACGGACAAGTTTGCTTCGCGTTCTCGCCGTTGTGTACTTCTTGGATACCCAATTCATAAGAAAGGATGGAAGCTCTTGGATTTAGAAACCAATGTCACCTTTGTTTCTCGTGATGTTATTATCTATGAGAATAAGTTTGCCTTTGCACTAGACATTTTCAAAGAGTGCGGTCTACTTGGCTGTAAGCCCGTGGAATTCCCAATGGAGCAAAATGTCCAATTAGCAAAAGCAAATGGACCTGAATATTCTGATCCTACATGCTATAGAAGATTAGTAGGACGACTTATATATCTTACTATAACGCGACTGGAGCTTAGCTACGTTGTTCACTGTCTGTCTCAATTCATGCAACATCCACAACAGATCCATTATGATGCTGTTATCCGCGTCCTTCGCTATATCAAAGGTAACCCTGGTCAAGGCATTCTCCATCACAGCAATTGTGATCTTTAGCTTCGTACATATTGTGACTCAGATTGGGAAAGCTGTCCAATTACTAGACGATCTGTTACTGGTTACTTTGTCACTCTAGGTTCCTCTCCTATCTCTTGGAAGACAAAGAAACAACATACAGTTTCTCACTCTTATGCCGAAGCAGAATATAGATCAATGGCAAGTGCTACAACAGAACTTTTATGGCTCAAAAATCATTTTTGCAATCCCTTGGCGTTCATCATCAACGTCCCATGCAATTGTTCTGCGATAGCCAGTCTGCCCTTCACATTGCTTCGAATCTCGTTTTTCATGAACGGACAAAACACATCGAATTAGATTGTCACTTTATTAGAGAGCATATTTTGTCCAAAATCATTTGTACAGCTCATATTCGAACTAATTTCCGGCCAGTTGATATTCTCACTAAGGCACTTGGGCGAAAAAAATTCCAATTTTTATTGTCCAAGTTGGGCATTTCATCCGTCCATTCTCCAACTTGAGGGGGAGTATTAGGAAATCTGTAACTACAATTCAAATTTCATATAGTTAGTTTCTGATATGCAGTTGCTACTTATTTGTATTGTAAATCTGTTAGGATTATTAGGAGGTTCGATCAGCTTGTAAATCTGTTAGGATTATTAGGAGGTTCGATCAGCTTGCAGTTGCTACTCAATTAGTTGTATCTGTATCCAAGCCTGTATTTAAGGCTGCAATCGGTAAATGAAAAGCAAGCACTTCAATTCAAACAATTTCTGTTAGGCGGGTCGTATTTAAATCAATACAAACACGACATGAATAATTATTTATGTCAAAATCCATGATATTAGCTCAAACAACTTATTATGTGGGTTGACAGTGACACACCACACCATGTGAATAACTCAACAATTTTATTTTTTTAAATAAAAATTACTTAAACTAATTAAAATTAATAACTAAAAATAGAGTAAGTGAGATAAATATATAATTGTATAATTTCTTTATCTAAATGGGTCAATAGTGACTCGACACGAATTATATAAAAATTTCATTTATTATATTGTGATCGTATTGACGTGTCATATATATTGAAAATTATCACCCTTAAGGAGCACTTATTCAGAAAAAAGAAATGACCTACTAAAATGAAGCAGCGCCTGGAAGTTTTACAAGGGAGAAAAACATCTAGAGAAGCAATTGCTTTAAAAATAATAAATAAAATGAAAAACAGCGATGTACTTAAAACGCAAGAATACATACCGGCCGGCTACCGGAAGCTCTACACAAAATAAAATGTCTAGAAGAGCACATATTTACATAGTAATTAAAAATAATAATTACTCCTCAAACTAAAATATTTTAGGCTGGTCCACGTAAAATGTTAAAGGAAGCTAATGGCGAATGCATGAGGACTATTTGAAAAAGAAATTGAACTATAACGATTATATTGAAAATGGGTGAAGATTATTTGGATCAAAATTTCATTTAAAATATGTTCAATATATATATATATATATATATATATATATATATATATATATATAGGACAGGTTATATTTACAAATTTTTTTGTTTACGAATTCTTACGAACTATATTATATTCTCCCGGGAGAATACAAACTTTTGCAAACTACACTATATTCTCCCGGGAGAATATAGTGTAATTTGTAAAAAAAATCAAAAAATTTGTAAACGGATCCTATCCATATATATATATATATATTAGAAGGGTTCCTTGAGTGTAAGGATTTTACTTAGAATAAAAAATTTAGAGTGATGGAAATTTCTTATTATTTGAAAAGTTTTATAAAATTTAATGAAGATTTACAGGATAATCATTAAGTAAATCATCTACTAATGCAGACCAATCCAAGCCCATGCATGTTATACAGTTGTAACGAGAATAAGGTGGACAAGATAAGCCAACCTCCTCCGTTTATTCCTCAAAGGTAAAGGCCATAGGTTAAGCCTAACTTTTAGTACAATATTAAAATTAAATATAAGAAATTTAGCTTATGTGGTATGTAAATGATGTCTCTTTCATTAATTCGGAAAACTAATGTGAAAGCGCAACAATCAAGCAATGTCGACTAATCATATTATTGTTGTAGAACTAGCTAGTTGATAAGAGTATACTGATGCTACACTCTTGCGTTGTCGATTTCAACATTTCCGAGTAACAATTGCTTCATGATTGGATGAAGTAAAATTGTAAATGCATGCCTGGCTCCAATTTTCTCTTACTCAGCAAAGAAAGCGAATTTGATCTGTCAAATGTATTTTTCAAATAAATAATCCATCGTCTCCAAGTTTATGATTAGTTGCAATGTTACTTGTGATCTACAATTATCTTGACTTTTAGATCCAATTATTTGGAAATTTGATTACTCGGTGCCAAAAACTTCTACTTGGAGAAATTGAGAGAATAAGGCCAAATTAGACTTTAACTTAAATATGTTTAACTTATTATTTGACATGAGTTTTTTTTTTTCTTTTTAAGTATGGTATGGTATGAATATGACCTTTATAAAAGCCTGGTCTAGTCTAAAAATTTATATGAATTTCCATTTCACATTTAGCCTTTTAAATAGGCTAAAGAAACTACTTTCAAATAGGTTAAAGAACAAATGGATTAAGTCTTTTACATAGGTTTATAAATTGGGAAAAGAACAAATGTAAAGTTATATCATTTTAAGAGAGAGAAAGAGATAAATAAAGAAGGAGAGAGAATTGACAAAAAAATAAAGATGTGCGTCCTACTTCTTTGTGAGAGTGAAATGATATAAATTATGTCATTTGAAAGGATAAACACTTTTCCCTTATAAATTTATTTCTAAATATGCTAATAAATCAACAAGTCAGGGGCGCGCATATATTATATATATAAAAGGAGAAATCGGTGTAAATTAACAACACTCGTATATTACTAAAGATTCCTATCGTGGGGGCTATGATGAATCATGGAAAGGGCAAAAGGAGGAACTTCTCCAACATTCTCGAGCATGTAAAGACAAAGCTCTCTAACCAGAAAAGCCACCTTCTTTCTTTTGCGGGGCGCACAACATTAGTCAAAGCTATCATTAGTGTCATCCCCTCTTACAAGATGCAACACAGCTTCCTTCCTATCTCGATTTGCAAGGATATAGAGCAGATCCAACGTGGGTTTATTTGGGGAGACACTGTGGATAAAAAGAAAGTGCACTTATTGCCATGGGAGACCCTTTGCAAACCCAAATCCGTTGGGGGGTTGGGACTCCAAGACCTTTAAGTGCAAAATGAAGCGTTCATGTATAAAGTTGCATGGCAAATTCTGAACAACAAAGATGAAATTTGGGTGCAAGTTCTTCTGGAAAAATATGAGAGGAACTTAGATATCAGAAGACAAATCAAAGCTCTAAACTACGATTTCGGCCTATGGAAAGGTCTCAGCAAAATCTGGGGGGATTTATTAAAGTGTGTGAAATGGGATGTGGGCAACGGCAATGACATTCTTTTCTGGAAGGACCTGTGGACTCCTCTAGATACCCCTCTTGAGAATTTGTCTAGCATAACCTTTCCCCAAGAGACTTACTTTCGACAATTGGGGATACGGTTAACGTTAATACTGGACAGTGGAATATGGAACTTATCCAAAAGTGCCTGCCCCCAGTTGCTTCTCAAACCATCCGTGCGATCATCCCTCCCTCTGATGAAAGGGGCCCTGATCAATTAGTTTGGAACCACAGTCCAAACCAAGGAAGCGTGGTTAAGAAAGCTTATATGTATATCAAAAACTTTGACCCTGCTAATTCGGATCCCATCTGGAAGCGTGTTTGGCAATGGAAGGCCCCATATAGGATCAGAACTCTTGCCTGGCTAGTTCTGCATGGGCGTATTCTTACTAAACAATATACTTCAAGATGAGGTGGGTCTTCATTATGTCATATTTGCCATCATAAGTCGGAAGATATATCCCATGTCCTTAGAAGGTGTGATAGATCAATGCCTATCTGGGTGGCTTGGTTTGCTGGTAACCTCCCTGCTCATTTCATCACGCTTCCCCATGAAGACTGGATTCGCATAAACCTCAATAACGGCTGGATCCACCCTCAGGCTTGGGAGTGGCATGACATTTTCTTAGTTACTATGTGGTTCTTATAGATATGGAGGAACAATGAAGTATATGATCCCCTCTTCACCAGACCCCATAATCTATCACTTTTATTTCCTCCTATATCAGTGAAATCAAGCTTATTAGGACAGCTCTTCCTCCTGCTCAGAACAGGGCTCAGAGCATTCAACCTGAGTCATGGCAGCCTCCTCCACAAGGTGTTATGAAATTTAATATGGATCCAGCTGTCTCTAAGTCCTCGAAGCTGGCATCTTGTGGTGGCCTCCTTCGGGACCACAGAGGAACCTGGATCACTGGCTACACATATAAAGTGGGAATTTGCAACCCTTTTGTGTGCTGAGTTATGGGCAATTCTCAAAGGTTTGCAATGTGCTTGGAGTGCGGATGTTACTGCCCTAATTATCGAGAGTGACTCTCTGCTAACTATTCATGCTATAGAGAATGACTCTATGAACTCCCCTTACAGGGCTCTTGTACACCGATCCAACAATGGCGTGACCTACAGTGGCAGGTTTATTTACACCATACCCGCAGGGATGGAAATAGATGTGCCAATTGGCTGGCGGGTGTTGCTGCCACGCTCATGAGAATTTCGTTGTTCTTCCTCGTTGTCCACAAGGACTTTTTGCTTTGTTGGGATCTGATGCCCAGCTGATTAACGTTGTCTAGTTTTGGTTTTCTTTTGGGCTAAGGCCCCTCCTATGTACTAAAAAAAAGATTCATATCGTGTAAATCATGTCCATAAAATTTCACATCAATCGAAAATTATTTTTCGCTTTATTTATATACATTGAAAATTAAAACATGAAAAATTATGAATTATTTGATTAGATTTTTATTGATGTTAAATTTGGAAAATTTTAATACAAATAATTAACATGAAAAAGTAATAATACAATAATTAGATAGATAAAAAAATTTAACTTAGTTTTTTTATTAAATAAACTAAATCTAAGTCAAGTCTTAAACAAACCATCCCATACTATCTAAAAGTTATGTTTCAGCCTATTTGTGTTGCAAAATAGTCAATTTTCACTTAGACTCTATAAAGCCGTACCACTCATTTTCTTCTTTTCCAAAATTAAATAAGGCTGAAACAAGTTTCCACTCAAAGAATACATACGCACGCGCGCGTACGCACACACACACACACACACACACACACACACACACACTCAAAAATAGATAAATATATTATAAGTTCAGCCAAATGGTAGCAACCTCTAAGATGGTCACAAACCAACCATTGGTAAAGAATGAGGCTTGTAAGAAAAACTTGGACGGTTCTTCCACTTGGGGTTATAAGTGTCACCGTAAGCATTGCTTTAATTCCTCTGGGGGTTGAACTCTTTGCAGATCATACCAAATTCCATTCACTTGAGCTGATTTTGTTCCTTCAAGGGCATCGCGCTCGCTACTAGCATGATTACTTCCACAATACTCACAAGCTACTGGTTGAGCTTGAATTGTTGAAACTTTAGACTTCTGAAACATGCTAGTGAAGTTGGCAATTTGTTGAAAAATGAGTTTTTGTGTGCTAACATTGCATCATTGCTTTCTAGCTGAAGAACTCATTTCTTGGGTGCACTGGAATGCTCTCATTCTCTAATGAGGCCATGGACTCAAATAGCTCTAACGCTTGAGTCAGTGTTTTCTTTGTCAATAATCCTCCTGCGGCAACATTGATCATCATCCTTGAAGATGGTGTTATCCCGATGAAAAACAAGCAAACCTTCTGCCCGGGTTGTAGTTCATATTAAGGATATAACACCTCGTATGTTTAATTATGATGTTATATATTTAATGGAGGGTTAGATGGTTTAATTAGTGAAAATCCTGAGATTTGGGGTCAAAATACCCACCAGGGGCAAAATGGTAAATTTCCAATTGTGTAACCCTAGACAGTGAAATGATAAATCAGAGCTTAATTTTGGGAAAATAATACCGAAAATGGATTCAGTACGAAATTTGGAGTTCTTAAGTATATTTTGATGAATAGGATTTTTATCGGATAAAATATTGTAGTGTAATTGCACGATAAAAGTGAAAAAAAGAAATTATGTTTTAGGAAATAAAAATAAGGGGAGTTCGATAAAAATTATGGATTGTGAAATTAGTGAGTTAAAATGGATGTAGTAAGTGAGTTAAGGGACAAATGGGACTCAATACTACTTAAGTGAATGTGTTATAACACATGAGAGAGAGCATTTGTGTCACACACAAATCTGATATTCTCTCTCCTCAAATCAGCCCCACCATCGTGCAACTCCATGGGAGAGAAAGCTTGGAGTTATGATTTTTCCATTTCATTTTATACACACTTTTAGAAGAATCTTCCAATACAAAGTTATTCCCCACACCATTGTGAGTGTGTTTCATGTTGAGAGGTTCTAATGGAAAGCATTGAGTGAAGAGATCCTCTCCTTCCTAGTTGTGGCAGTTTTGAGGCCAAAGGTGGTGGTTGGTGGCGGTTTTGGATCATCCAAAACTTGAAAATCATTCTTGGGGAACCTTAGAGCTAGTTTGTGGTAAGTTTTTAAATTTTCATTGAGTTTTTATGGAGAATGAAATGGGTTTATGATTGATATTGTGTAAAAGGGTTGAGGTGGTTGGAAGCATTAAATGATGTTGCTCATTTGCAAATAAATGCTTAGAATGATAAAGGAATGAGATTGAGCCAATAAAATTTATGGTGATACATAACTTTGGAACTTAGTGAAAATTTGGTGGAAAATGATGGAATTGTTGGTTACAGTCTTAAATATGGTTGTTGAAGATTATGTGTTGGTTGTTGGTGTCATTAATTATGGAATTAGATGGAAGGTTAAAGCATGATATAAACATCGAAAAACCCTAGGAACTATTGTCTTTACCTATTGATTATATAAGCACATTTGAGAAAAATTATGGTAAGGTACCCATTGGGTATGTGGAATGGTTTGATAGTGTTGGATTAAATGGTGAGGTTTGTTGTAGGTTGCAGAATCATTATGACTTGTTGATAATAATTGTTGTATGATCATTGTAGGTTACCTCTCACGGATTCAATAGAGGTGGATTGAGCTTGGAGCTAATGTTGGAGAGCATTGCTTGTGGAATTGAGGTAGACTCTTGGAACTAGGGTCAATCCCCTTGTGTGTTCTATCATGCCCAAGTTGGGGGAGATGGTTGGATGGGTGCTCTTTGATTGTGTGTAATAGTATGTTCATGCATTATTGACTTGTTGATTAACATGCGTGTGGCATATTATGTGATGTTGCAATTGTGATCTTTGGCCAGTAGATGTGTTGATTTGGACTTCTGCCGGTTTACGCTTCTTTGTGGAGTTCCAGTCGAGTTTTGCCATAGAGCTGTCTCTGGGAGCGGCACTAGGGAGCTCCAAACGTAGGACTTCCTCTGGATAGGTCTCCTTGGGAGTTCCAGTTGGGTTTGCCATGGAGTCTCTCAACCATGAGAGAGGTTCTATGAAGCATCCCGGGAGAAGTCTGATGGGGTCCTTGAATGGAATCCTTATAGGATGCTCTTGGATTGTGCCCAATTGGCTATGTGATTTTGTATGTTATATTGTTCATATATGTATCCTTGACTGCACATTGAGTGAGCCACTGGACGGAGTGACCCTCCGGTGCCATTGGTTTACTGAGATATATATGTATATCTAACCCCTCTTTGGGGCACCATTTCAGGTTTAGGTGAGCACATTGGAGTTTCGGGAAAGAAGCCCACCTAGTGGCGGAGGTAGATTTTGGTGCATGAGATTCGTATGTCATTTTGGAAGATTTGTATAAGCACATGTTGACATTCATTGTGTAGAGGACTTAATTTATGAACATGGTATTGCATATAGTTGTATTTACCATGCTTTTATTGTTCATATATAATCCTAAGTCTCTTGATTTTTAGTTGTATTGGAAACCAATTGTATATGCCTTATTTTATCATTTTGGATATTAATGAGCATGAGGGATGTCCATGCCACTTGGATTATGTTTAAGAATTGGTTGTTGTAAAGAATATCTTATGGAGTTTTATAATTGATGAAAGGGTCAATGACCTATTGAATGTATTGAGTTGTGAAATAGTCAATTAAATATTGGATGATAATTGATTAGATTGGGAAAATGGGTAATTATTGAAAACATAAATAGAGTGCTACCCAATTTTCATATCCTATATGATAGAATTGGTCCCCTTGGCCTTCTTGGAAGTTATGGATCTTTCTTTTAGCTTTCCAACGAGATCAAAATTAGGTAAATTGAATCAGTATAACTCAAGTTATGGGTGAACACCAAAGTGGGTTGAGATCCCCTGTTTTGGTGCCTGTCTCCAAACCCGTGGCGCTTTTGGTGCCAGTTGCGTTATTAGCGTCGCCAAACAGTGGGAAATCATATCCCTAGCGCTATTGGCGTCGTTCCACTGTCTCGTGGCGCTATCAACGCGGGGGCCCTACGGAATCAGCATCCATTTTCTTAGAAAATTCATAACTTGAGCTATGGTGCTCTAAATTGAATGTGATTTGAACCCACGCGAAGCTAACGAAGAAACATATAACATATTAAGAAATTAGAATCATAAGGGAACTATAAAATTCCTATAGTGAACAAAAAGGTGAAGGCATTTAGTAATAAATATGGATAGAATGAGTTTAAGTTTTATTGGTTTATAGGAACCACTTAGCCACCCCCAAATGTAAGTTGTATGGTATTAAGCTACTGTATTCTTAATTTCGCTATAAATTTTTAGTTATGATCACAGTTAGTATATTGGCTAATACTTTTATTTTAAAAGTGCAGACGATATTATAAAGAAAAATTTTTCCCGTAATTTCAAATAACTGTTGTGATTGTAACTGCGCTTAATATCATAATTAATGATAATACACCAGTCCGATAATAGGGTGTTATAGAGGACTGCTTCTCAGTAAATCCTTGAATCTCCTCCTTGCGGCGCACAAAGACTCTCCTTCTTACTTAGTGAAATTTGTGATATTATTCACCATCTGATTATACTTGGTCATTGAGAAGAATTGAGCTAAGAACTTAATTGTCAGGTCATCCCAAGAACTGATGTTATTTGCTGGCTCTTGACTTAACCAACTCAGAGCCTTTTCTTTAAGTGAGAACTAGAATAGTCGTAGGCGAATTGCATCGTTGTACACCCCATTGATCTTGGCAGTGTCACATATTAGCATAAATTTATCCAGGTAGGAGTATTTATCCAGGTAGGAGTAAGGATCTTCCACATCATCTCCTCCAAATTGGTTCTGTTGGACCAATATGAGCAGTGTTGGCTTGATTTCAAAGTTGTTAGTTACGACTGTTGGTCTCACTATACTTGATGTTGGCCTAGTAAAATTTAGAGCGAGGAACACATCCATCAACTCTTCACAAGGAGGTGGTGGAGGATTATTTTCTGTCATCTCTGGTTTTACTTGGCAGTCTTTTCAATCTCTGGATCAAACTGTAGAGAATCCTAATGAATTGTACCTCGCATAAAACAAGAACAATAATTTAGTAAAAATAATTAAAAATTAAAAACAAAAATAAAAGTGTAATCTTAAGGAGCTAAAGCTACGAATAATGTTGGCGTAAGCTAATCCCCGGTAATGGCGCCAAAAACTTGTTGCTCTCTCGGCAAGCGTACCGATCGCAAAAATAATAAAGAAGTGAGAAAAGTTATCATTCCCACGAGGATTAAGTATATCAATCACTATTCCTGGAAATTTAGACAACTCAGAAGGTTTTAGAAAGTGATTTTCAATTATGAAAATAAAATGAAAGACATTTGCAAATAAGAACAAATGAAGGACAAGATTCGGAGAATTTTAAAACTTGATTTTTGAAGTCAATAACGAATAGGGTTTTATTTCACCCTCAGTCATCTTTAAGTGAATTAATTCAATTCATTAATGCTTTATCTCAATTGTTTCAAACAACTCATGGTCTAAAATATAATTGGTTAGATCCTAATTTCTTAGTTCTTTAATCCTTTAGCCCATTGGAATCTTAATGTCTTATAAACCCCTTTCAGATTAAGCTTTAAATGCAATGAATTATGAAGTTCGCAATTCCTACAAGTCTATGCCTAAATCATGTAAAAATTGGTGTTTTACCCTAGTCGAGATTAAGACCCTATTATATCTATTGTGAACCCTAACCCTCTTTATATGAAATTCGAGGTAAACAAAAACAATTAGAGAAAAAAAAATGGTAAACAATTACAACAAATTATTAATGAACGAATTAACCCAAAATAAGGATTTACGTCGGATCTAACCGTAACTATAAAAGGAAACTAGCCAGACATAACTGGCTTAAACAAATTAAAGAAAAAAAAGAGATGAAGTTATGAAGATGATCTCCAATGTTGCTTCAATCTCCTTCAGTCTTCTTTCTTTCTCTGAACTGAATTTCCAACAAATTCTCTCCTCGTCTTCATGCAAAAACCTCATGTCCAATTCGTCCAAGATCCTTTTCTATTGCTTTGATTCCTTTTGTATATCCTATGGAAAATCAACACCAAGTCCCTTTGGGAATCTTCTTCATATACAATTAAAATTAGAGTTTAAGAAAAGGTCACGTGCTTCTGACGTTAGTGGCGCGGTTCTAGCGCTGCTACCGCTATGAAAAAAAAGCTTATTTATACTTTGGTGCTGATAGCACCAATACCAACGGCGTGGAATACTCACAGTTCTAGCACTTCTAGCGTCACTCCAGCGCTAGTGGCTCAGGGCAACATGGGCCTTTTGATGTAATTGGTGCTGGTAGTGCCACTGTGGCATTACTAGTGTCTAGTGCAATGAAATAGAAGGTGAATTGCATGTTGGCGCTAATGGAACAGTTGGATAGAAGCTCTCCTTCTTTTGCTCTTGTAATTTAATTTCTTTTATGGTAAATTTTCCTATAAAAAAAAAGAGAATTTTAATGAAAGTAAGCCCGAGAATGAATTAACAATCTTTATCATAATTATATATCTTTTAAAATCAATTTAAATCAAATTCATGCTTGTTTTGACTTATAAAGCGGGAAGCATATAACTTATCCGCTAGACTTTCTAAGTGTATTTATCGTCGAAATTCAATTATGATCGTTGGTGTAAAATGATGTGAAAGCTACCAATGCAGTTCATATTCTACGTTTATCAATATCATTAATCAGCATATATAATTGGGTAAGTTCGGTCGAATTAGTTTCGATCGATCATTTAGTTCACATCAGATTGAAATATACATTATTAGGAGTTTTTGAATTAACTACGTGACTATAAATGACTTATGAATTGCCAATACTTTAAATTAAAAAAAAATCTTCAACAAAAACACATATTAAAGACCGGTGTGGAAAGTAACGTGTAATATTAAAAATCTTAATTAAACACCGTAAAGTATACTTGTCAAAATTTATGGTATTTCTTTCTTACATTCAATTTATAAGGGATTGATATGTTTACAAATTTTTTTTGAAATTTTTTAAAAATCACACTAAGTTCTTCCGGGAAAATATAGTGTGACCAGTGTTGATAACATAATGTAATATGTAAGAGTTTGTAAATAATAAAATTTGTAAATATAACCCCTCTCTCTAACTAAACTGTTCTGTCTACTATGTTTAAACTTGAAAAATCATAACGGTACGTAAAAGGTCAAATTGAAGTTATATATGATTGGACTAATTTTTCACGCATAATGTTTAACAAACGCTGATTCTCATCCTCTAAAGATATAAAGTTTTATACTTTTATTATTAATTTAGTCTCTTATAATATATAATTCCAAACGATTTCACTTTGATCTTTAAAAAAAAAAGTAATATTAATTTAGTCTCTCAATAATATAAAATTTCATCAATTTAGTTTCTTAATTATGAAAAAATTGGTAAATTAGTTCATAAATTAAAATTGTATTACATTCATTTCTTTTGTTTTGAAACAAAAAAAAAAATTTGACTAATATAATAAAACTTTATTATAGGGTTACGACCTTACGATACTTTTAACAAATTTTGGGTTTTATAAGAGTTATGTTTTAGGAAAAGTGATTATGTAATGTTATAGAGATTCGTTTTACGTGTCTTATATTTTTTTTTGCGTCAAAAAATGTGGGCCCCGCAAAATGTTGTGTGTAGAAAAAAATTTTGTGACACGTTAAATGATGAATGTAAACCCCTAAAAATTTTATATTGAGGAAACAAAAAAATCTAAAATTACGGATTCACCCTAAAGAGTGCTTCTATGGATTGGAGGAAGGAAGAAACGCCTCAAGCATGAAATTAAATGAAAAACACAATGCGATTAAAAGTCACACACTATTTAAGTCACATGTAGAAGAAAAAATTGAAGTCAAAACATTAATTGCAAGGCAATTCACACTTTTCTCCGCGTTTGAAAATAGATGGCCATGAACATGTTTTGAAGTTTGGCTGCCTTTGAACTTTGAAGTTCAAGATTACACAGTATGAATCTTCCACAACAGCTCAGGCCAGTTATTTGCATGAAAACGTAGTATCGGTGCCCAGAATCGTTCACTGTAGCACGGTCTATGGTAGCGTAAGTTGCGGACTAACGTGGCCGTATTCTCTTCCGTCATGCACAATTAATCGCCGGCAAACTGGTCCTTTGATCATGGAGAAAATATTATTGAAATTTTTATTTAATAATAAAAAAATGTTACAAAGTTTGTGTCAAAAATAATAATATTAATATCCTTTTAATATTAATATCCTTTTAATTTATGGAAATAATAGTCGTAATTCAGTTGATGTATGTGAGGAACCTCATTTCGATTCCTTCCAATACGATTTTGAGGAGGGGCATAAGATCTCAAACTCGGACTGACCTTGCACTTGAGATTAATCTCATAACCGACTGAGAGAGTCAAAACTTGTGGAGATATCCGGAAGAACTTATTCGTCTTAATAGATTATAATTATTTAAAATAAGAGAAAACGTCTACTTAAAAAAATGAAAAAGTGTGTATCATTTTAAAAGAAATAAAGTTGTTTCATTTCAAGTTTAAGTGAGAGAAAGAGATAGATAAAGAATAAGAGAGAATGAACAAAAAAATATAATGATGTGAATCTCATCTCTTTATAAAAGTGAAATAATATAAATTATATTATTTAAAAGGACAAACACTCTTTCGTTAAAAAAAAATTTATGTACTGACGCGGATGACTGTGTGTGATGCAATGCGAGCATTTGAGAGTTCAAACTTCAAAGTCGATGTGACATGCAGCAAATACTTTAAACGGTGGTCTAATCCAAGTTAGTCATTTTGTTAGGCAAAGTATTAATCTAAATTACTACTTTGCCCTTGACCTTCTATTCCATTTTTGGCTGAAAGTTTTTGCATGCACTTTTTTTTTTCAGCCGTCTTTGCATGCATTATGCTGACGTTATCTATGACACAAGAAGTTTAGACTTTAGAATATAAATAATTGAATTGAATTATTGAATAATATATCAACTATTTTTAATTCGGCGCTGCTGCGTGACCAGTAAGACATATATATGTTAGTTTAGTGTTGAGGTACAAATCAACACATTTTTCTTCTTGGAACTTTATCGTTCGATTGTGTTTCGGAAAGAAAATATTACCTTATAATAATAAATTTGCTGTATTTAAAAATCTGGGTTAATTCATTCATCCTATATAGTCTATGCAAGTAAAATAGTTTGTCTCGTTGGCACATTATCAAAGAAAGATTCTTAAGTAATTTTTGAGTCTTTATTATCAGTTATAACATTAAAAAAATATAATAAACATGATGAGCTTGTATAATTAATATGTACATATTAAATACTAAAAAATAAGAAATTTGCTTTTGTTCTAAAGACATTTAAAAAAATCATTAAAAAAATATTAAATTATAGCGACTAATTCAAAATTATATAAAAAAAATCAAGCACTTTTTTTTTATTTTAAATTATCGATAAATAAATTTATTGAAAAACTCGATATTACATTATGAGTGTATAATAATAACATTTGAGTGCTTACCAAAAAAAATATATATATAACATTTGAGTAAAAAATTTCAATAACTATATCATTATTATGGGTGAGAGCAGAACCTCTATTGTGTGTGAGAAAAGAGTCCACCATAGGTCAAGATCAAACTTAGCTGGACCAAAATAAACTCGACTCGGACCTAACTCATTAACAAAGTAAAAAACATATTTTCTTAACTTAAGCTAAGTTTTTATGCTAGTTACAAATTATTCAAGTTTGATAAGCTAACTCAAATCCTTTACTTAATAAATATTTTTCTTTATTTTTCTATATATTTTAATTAAAAATATTTAATAATTAAAAAGTGTAAGATTAAATCCATATATATGTCTAAACACAAATTAAGATATATGGTATACATGAAGCTGATTTTAACCCAGCTTCCAACCGAGTGAAAGAGTGACAGTGAATTTATGGACGCTTTATAAATTTTCTTTACATTAACATTGTAACATCCCGGACGCTGACAAAGGGAGTGATAGCCGGTGCGAAAGGGTACAAACAAGAAGGGGCTTCTGGAGGTTTCCAGTGATGGGTACATGAATGAATCGAATCAACACTCGAAAGAGAAAGGTTCCAGAGACTGCTGGTATGGGATGGTACAGTTGGGAATAACTTATAAAAGTTAATTGGTACTACCTATACTAACAAGATAATCTATTTTTCGATAGCTCGGAACGGAAGAACTCCATAATTAAGCGTGTTTGACTTGCAGTAATTTTAGGATGGGTGATCTCTTGAGAAGTTTTCTCGGGATGTGTTCTCCCCGGTATTATCTTTGAGAGGAGTTTAAAACCTTAATCATATATCTACTCCGAACAAGATTGCCTCATATGTACCATACACATGGTTTATAAAAAAAGAAAAAAAGAGTGATAGGGCGGTACCGAATCCCGTTGACTTGATCATGTTTCTTAGGTGGATTGTCTTCTATCTTGGCTCTCTACTATTTATATATTATATGTATACGCATTCTCACTCATTATCCTACAGCCAGCAAGCTTTTCCTTTTATTTCCATGTGTTCTTCTCTATCTCTTTCTAATTTTGTGAGACACAAATTAAGCATTAATCCATCATTGAGAATATTTTGTGAACTAGCTTCTTCATCATGACCAAGTCTAATTCTTCTAGTGAAAAGAATGGATTAAAGAAAGGTCCATGGACTACAGAGGAAGATCAGAAACTCATCGATTATATTCAGAAACATGGTCACGGGAAGTGGCGAACCCTTCCCAAGAATGCAGGTGTAGTAGTTTTTCACAGAATCCACACTTCAATTATTTATCAAAAAAAATTAGTTAGGCCTATGTTTGTTCATGAGTTTTTCTAGTTTCATGACACAAGCACACACACATATTTCCTAAGGTTAAAGTTCTTATACATTTATGTAAAGAAATAACGCTTAATTAACATGAATCTTTGCTATTGATTTATTTTTCATATGGTAAAAAATAGGACTAAAAAGATGTGGAAAGAGTTGTCGTCTTCGCTGGGCTAACTACTTGAGACCTGATATAAAGAGAGGAAGATTCTCATTCCAAGAAGAAGAAACCATCATCCAGTTACATAGTGTTTTGGGAAACAAGTAAGTCATAAAGCTTTTGCTTGTTCCTCAATTTTTATTTTATCTTTGTTGAAAAGAGAACCTTTTTTGAATTTGCATATATGAAAGCAGAATAGCCAACTAATTCATAAGACTTCAAATTGTGTGAAGCATTAAAATTCATTTTATATTTGGAATGGTAGCTAGCCAACTATGCAAAAGTCAATAATATATAAATCGATAGGTTATTTTACCTACCTTTGCCCACCACTCTTCAATGTCGTTAGATCAGAATATCAAGAAAAGAGAGAAAGATAAATGTTAGTTAAGATTCTGATCTAAGAGTGTTGAAGAATGGTAGGTAAAATAACTTATCTCATATATAAAATAACAAACTATATTTTCTTGTCATTTTGTAGCATAGAAATTATTGCAATCTAAATGGAAATTTTGACACAGGTGGTCTACAATTGCTGCTAACTTGCCAGGAAGAACAGATAATGAGATAAAGAATTATTGGAATACCCACATCAAGAAAAAGCTAATGAAGATGGGGATTGATCCAGTGACACACACACCACGCCTTGATGTTCTACAACTTGCTTCTATTCTGAACTCATCTTTATCCAATTCACCCCAATTTAACAACCACCATGGTCTTCATGGTATGGGAAATGTGATAAATCCAAGCCAGCTCTTAAATTTGCTCACCACTCTGTTATCATGTCAAAGCAGAAACCCAAATGTTTTGAATCATAATTTTCAGCAAAACCAACTTGGTAATTGTAGCCCTCTATTCCAAAACCAATCCCAATTTTCCCAACCAATGCAACAACTTAACTCTATATCTAATCCATTGCATATGGAACCCCAAGTCATGAAAACAACGTTAGAGAATCAAATCTCTCAAATTGCTTCTCCTTTTAGACAACAAAACAATCTACCAAATTTGTGGCAGGACAATGAAGGTGCCGAATCATCAGCTATACCATGTTTCTCTTCCCCCAAGTTCAACTCCATGATCAACAATATCATGGAAAATCAAATTTTATGTAACAATGAGGGAATCCCAGATTTCAATTTAAGCTCATTGTTATCTTCCACACCTTCATCTTCTAGCCCGAGTACCTTGAAATCATCATCTTCCACAACATTTGTTAATGGAACCACTACTGAAGATGAAAGAGACACTTATGGCAGCAACATGTTGATGTATAACATCTCAAATGGCTTGAATGACTCTGGATTTTTGTGATTGAACTCGATTGCAACTTTGCAAGTTGTGCTGTAATATGATTTATTTCTCAGTACTTCAAAATTTGTTTGTTTCGGTTCAGACTTTGTTTTAACATCCATATGAGTTTACTATTTGCCAGTTTAATTGATTATTCCTCTTGCAAGGTTCTTGTATCTCCAATATTATGGAGAGAAAAAAAAAATCTTATTCATTTCATTTATCATTGAGAGAGTTTACAGTTTAATTTCCGCGAGTTACTTTGATTGGGTCCTAATTTTTAATGCCTCTTATGAAAACTTAATTAAAAATAAACAGAGTAAAACATATAAAAGAAGGAGTAATACCGGAAGGTTATATTTACAACCTATTTTCGTTTACACTTCTTACAATTATATCTTAATCGTTAATTTCCGTGAATCAACGGTTAAAATTTTCGTAAATCTAATTTATTAATTAATTATTAATTCATAATAAATAACAACAGTTGATTGGCGGAAATCAATGGTTAAGACATGATTGTAAGAATTTATAAATTATTTGAGTTGTAAATATAACCCCTCCCATATCACATATGCATAATTTTCTTTATAATTCAATTTTTTTAACATTGTTCCTCGCTAATTTTAATTTTTAACATTAACCTAGTTAAATAAGTGGAAAATAAGTGAATAATACATGTGGTATCAAATAATAGCTAGAATTGATTGTCAAGAATATAACCACATGAATTATTTTTTCAAAAAGATTTGTCGGATAAGTTGAAAACCATATACGGTTAGGACCAAGAAAGCTCGAACACGCAACTTTTCTCAAAAAAAATGCGTCTCGGACACCGATAAGCTCCGACAAATTTCGACACGCGTCACGCAGTTAATATTTTGGGACACGCAGTCAACATTTCGACACATTTTTTTGACATGCAGTCATTTTTTTCGACACGCAGTCAACGTTCTGACACGTATCCGACACGTTTTTCTATTAGGTCTTAATTTTATTTTATTAACTAAAAATAAAAAAATTATAAATCAATTTTTTTGTGTTATGAAATTTGAAATGAAAAATTAACTAGGTATGAAAAATGATTTTTATTTATATTTATGTTATAAAATTTGAATATTTAATTGGTTATATAAATTATTATGGGTTGTTATATGTTTAAATATAAATTATACTATATATATTAAAAATATTATTTAATATCAAAAAGTGTCCAACGTGTTGAAATATGACATTTTTAAAAATTAATGTGTTGGCGTGTCGTGTCGCGTGTCAATATCGATGCATCATAGGTTATGACACATACATATTAAAAATTTAACCATGTTAATTATTAAAAAAATCAAAAAACTAAAAACTAAAAAAAAATGATATGGTTTTAACTAAAATCATATAAAGGTACTTAGAAGTTAGAACGTGTTTAGATTAACTTTAAAAAAAAATCTTTTATGATTTTTTTATATAAAAAAAACCTTCTTTTTATCGCAAAAGAAACTTATTTAATTATTATAACTTTTTTTATAAATTATAACATTTATAAACATACTTTTAATTACAAAAGAAACATTAAAAAAAAAACAACAAACAAGCCAACAATTAGATGGAGATGCCCTAGTGGCCATGTATGATCATTTAGAAACCCATTTGTGAAGCTGTTAAGATTGATTTAATGGTAAGGGATTTAGTAAGGGTGTTCGCGGTCTGGATTGGATCGGTTTTGAAGCAAAAAATCATCCGATCCAATTCCTTCGGTTTGGTCATTACATCATCTGATCGTTTTGAATTTTTTTTCAAATCCGATCCAATTTTTTTCGGTTTGGATTGGATCGGTTTTCGGTTTTTTGAAAAGCCAAAAAAACAAAACTTAAAAGAATTATTTTCAGAAAAAATGACGATGTTTCAAAACATTTCAAACGTTGATCAGAATTGGTTCACATGTCTTGTACATCAGTTAAAGGCTCAAAGAGACCGTGTTCGTCCCAAAATTAATCATCTGAAATCATTATAAGATCTACATGTTGAAATTAAAGGGCAGTGAAAACATAACTTGGTTCCTATTGTTTTTGGCTTGGAAAGCATAACTTGCCAGAAGCACACCATAACTGCACAAGTTGAAATTAAAGGGCAGTGATTTATTTCGCAGAACATGATCAGATTCTACTTGGGATCAGGAGCTGGCCAGAAAACATGGGATTGAATAGGTTAAGGCAGAAACTTAGGTGCAAGCAGCATAATATCAAACATTACTCAACCAACATATTTATCCATTATCAAATCAAACCAAGGCACATCATTTGATGTAAAAAAAAAAGAGTTTATTTTTTAAATCACATGGCAAGAAACTCATCCAAAGCATCTAGATACCAAACCAAATCCAAACAATTGATAAGGGCACATCCATCGTGGAATAGAATGATTCACTGATGATATTTTCATCAAACATATGATGTGAGAGTACTAAATCATCAAGGACGTTGGAAGTATATTTCACTAGCCATGTTTAAATCAATCAACAATATAAACCCCTGCTCTTTTCTAGTCTTCAGCAATATTCAAGACACAACCATGAGAACAACATAAGTTAAAGAAATATTACCCAATAATTATTTTCCAGTCTCAAAAACGTTATGTCACAGCCACACAGAGTGAGTTTAAAACTAATGGGCTAACGCACGAGTGGGTTTAAAACTTTGGGCCGGCTATTATTTGGGATAGGTATAATTTGGTAAAAAAAGTTTGGTTCGGTTTGGATTGGATCGGTTTTCAACATCAAAATCGAAAACCGATCCAATCCAGTAAATTTTTTCGGTTTTTTTCGGTTTTCGATTTTTCGGTTTTCGGTTATTTCGATTCGGTTTTTGCAGTTTGAATCGGTTTGGATCGGTTTATGAACACCCCTAGAATTTGGTAACTTGCATAAGTTATAGGTTTGAACCTTAATGTCGTCATTTATATATATATTAAAAAAAACCATTTGTGTTTCGACCCAAACAGAGTTGCAATCTTGCGGTGGAGTGAGAATTAAGGTAAAGAGTTAAGTGAGTAAGTCATAATAAGAACTCCTTAATACAGATACCAAAAAAAAAAAAAACCCTCCTTAATACACTTAAATAAATCTGTTAAATGGTGCTATCTTGCTTAAATGATATAAAAACCGCATAAACAGTTACATTTAGTTAAATTATTAGCCATAAAATTTCATTTACATATATTCCCAATCTTCTTCGAAGATCTTGAAAAAAAATAAAACTTTTCTTAAGTTCGACTCGATTTTATGATCTGGCTATTTGTTCTGACATTTTTTAAAGGGTTTTATATTTCTCATTTAACATGAGAATTCAAACTTTCCTACACATCTTTCGATTCCGTGGTGACATAGGTCCTACATCTAATTTTTTCTAACACATGAGTCTCACATACTTTTTATCTCTATAACATAAGATTTCAATTCTAATTTAACATGAGAAATATAAAACCCTTTTATAAAAGCAAAACAAGTCCTTTCATTTAGGGGTATCCTTTCAATTGCTGAACAAGGAACTCTTATGACTGTTTTTGGTTTTTGGTTTTTGTTTTTTTGGGTTGCTTTTTGGTTCTCGTGTCATATTGGGAAGGGACCACTAGGGAGATTATTTAAAGGACCAATTTTTAGGTAGTCCTTTAGTACAAATAGGAGGGTAAAATGAAAAAAGTGGGAAAATAATAGGAATAAAAAAAGAAAGAAAAAATTAATGTCGTGAGAGAAAGCACCAAAAAATTCAGTGGTCCTGGAGCATTTTAAATTTTTCCACCACTAGCACAGTGAAAAAAAATAGAAGTGGAGAAATTGAAAGCTAGAACAGAGAGAGATAGTGTTGAACGTAACAGTGACTGTCAAAGCTTTAAGCGTGTAGCAACCAGTTCCGTTTACGCATCTACTTGTCGTTCCATTCCATACTTTGACTCTTTGTTACTGTTATTCCAGCAATATAACATGTTCTAAAAAATAATATATTATTAAATGAGATTGGATACTATGACAATCTTTTTTCATTCCTTCTGTATTTATTTTTCTTCCATATCATTAGATTGGAATCTAAACTGATCTTTATCATTTTTTTCTGCTCTTAAAATTCTAATTAAATTGCGTGAAAAATATTATTTTTAAAGGACATAAAATTATATTATTTTAGTTAAAATTACTCTGTCTTATCTAATATTTAAATTAAAAAAAAAATATCAATAACCTCTGACTCTCTCCACCATAATTTCTATTGTACATGTAACTACTTCTCCCACCATAAAATTAAGTAGTTTTGATCAAAATATAACATAATTCTATATTCTTTATACTTTGACCTTAAATTATATTGCTAAAACAACTGACACTTGGCTCTGCTATTGTTTCACGTGCTAATTAGACTTATGTAACTTGCTTTGACTCTCCCCAGGAGGGATTTCTTCTAGATTTTAAATTAATGCTTCAAAATTAATTTTTCACATTTATTAAATTTGTTTGGTTATTTTTATGAAAAATTAGAACAAAAGAAGCTTGTTTCATTTTAAAATTAGGACTTCTCATAAATCTTTGATTAATGCTTATCAATTAAATTAATAATTAGATTTTGTTTAAAAGATGCTTTTGCTAGAGTGCATGATCAAACTCATCGTGCGGTTGCACATGCACACGATGCTTGTTTGGTTATTTTTCACATTTAATTAAGGGTTAGGTGTTTATTTTTTTAAAAGATGTAAAATTATATCTTTTTTAAGTGAGAAAAAGAGATACACAATGAAAATCATAGAGAGAGAAAGCGAGAGATTTTTTTTAATATAAATTTTAAATATAAAAATACTAATTTTAACTAAAATAACCATTATTTATAAGGATAAATATTTTTCCCTTTAATTAATTGTTCACATTTATTAAATTTGTTTGATTATTTTTTTTCGTGAAAATTTAGAATAAAAGAAGCTTGTTTTATTTTAAAATTAGGACTTCTCATAAATCTTCGATTAAGAAAATAAAATACTTATCACTTAAATTAATAATTAGATTTTGTATAAAAGTTATTGCAGCGACATCCTTGCTAGAGAACGCATGCAAACGCATGGCAAGAGTTCAAAAACTGGCGAGCTCATCTATTTCTAACAACTTACCGTCTAGATAGAGAAAACCACCTCAACATGAGTAAAAACCATGGGACCACTAAGTTCAAGAAATCTTCCACTATGAAAGTAGGATTACAACGGTGATCTCTCTAATACAATACTAGAGGTTTACACACAAACATCTCACCCACTAAGGATGGTTTACAACACTTTTATCTCTCACTTGTAGGATTTCTCTCTCACCTATTTGGTGGAATTCTCTCTCTCCCAAGAGGAAGTTTCTCTTACTCTCAGAATGCTTCGAAGGGATGATGAACCATGTTGCAACATTGCCTATTTATAGGCAGGTGATTTCTCCAAAAACTATGTGCTTTCCACATTTGCAGCCACAATTTGAATAGTAATGCAATTGGAGATATTGCATTCATGCTTTCTGTCAAATGAATAGTGAAGAAACATGAGAACAAAGCTTGCCGACACATTGCTTCAAAATCAACTGAACTAGTTTGATTACAAATTTGGCAGCATCCATATGTAAGCATTTACCTACAATAATAATTTAGGATGAAGAAATCCAACAAATCTCCCCCTTCCGACTTAATTAGACAAGGTTATCAAGCCGACACCTTTGCAACAGCCTTCGAACTTCCATGTTGGAACTGTCTTGGTCATCATATCTGACCAGTTCAGGTCGGTATGCACCTTATCGAGCTGCAGAAGCTTCTCTTCTATCACATCTCGAATTCAGTGGTAGCGCACGTATATGTGTTTTGATTGTGCATGGAAAGTTGAGTTTTTTGCTAAGTGTATAGCACTCTGGTTATCACACTTTAACACATATTTCTCTTGTTGTGGCCTAGCTCTTGTAGGAAACTCTTCATCCACACTAGCTCCTTGCAAGCATCTATTGCAGCTATATATTCGTCCTTGGTAGTAGACGTGGAAACATACTTCTGGAGTTTAGACTGCCAGGAAATAGCTCCCCTTACAAAAATAGTCAGGTAGCCTGTGGTCGACTTCTTCGAGTCATCATCTCCACCCAGGTCAGCATCTGAGTAGGCTTCTAACTCGGGTTTTCCTGTCCCAAAACACAAGCATTTATTTACCGTGCCTTTGAGATATCTGAATATCCATCTAACGGCATTCCAATGCTTCTTCCTGGATTCGATAGAAATCGGCTTACAATCCTAAATGCATGAGCAAGGTCGGGCCTCGTACATATCATGTCGTACATAAGGCTGCCTACGGCTGATTGATATGGGACTTTTGACATGTCCTCTCTTTCTTTATCATTGGTTGGACCTTGCTTTTGACTTAACTTGAAATGTCCAGCCAGAGGAGTACTAACCGTTTTGGATTGGTCCATGTTGAACCTTTTCAGGATTTTCTCTATGTATTTCTCCTGAGATAACCACAACAGCTTCTTTGAGCTATCTCGAACAATCTTCATTCTGAGTATCTGTCTTGCTGAGCCTAGGTCTTTCATAGAAAATGACTTGCTCAAGGATTTCTTGAGTGCATTAATCTTCACCATATCTTTTCCCACCATCAACATATCATCTACATAAAGCAAGAGGATGATGAAGTCGTCATTGTCATATCTCTTGAAGTCATGTTGAATCATGAAAGATTCGAACTTTTTGTACCATTGCCAAGGTGCTTCCTTCAGGCCGTACAGACTCTTCTTAAGTCAGCATGCCAGATGTTCTTTACCTAGAACTTCAAAACCTTCTGGATGCTCCATGTATATTTCTTCTTCCAAGTCTCCTTGTAACAACCTCTGAGTATTCCAGTATAAGGAATATCGTATAAATTTTTTTTTTAATTATAATAAATAAATAAGAGTTTAATAAAAATAAATCTAGAAAGATTAACTAGAAACACTAACATCCTTCATTTATTACATATGGATGTAAGTTAGTACAAATATTTTACATTCTAAATATTATACATCGGTTCCGCAAATATATCTTACACTCCTACTACATCAGGTTACACTGTTTATTCATTACATACTTCTCAACCTAGTCTAGCCTATAAGTATAAGACTCCACACTGTCTGCATGGAATATAGCTGCTGCTCCTTGGTTTCCAACTGTTATGTAAAATTCCCAACGATCGTCATAAAAATAAACATTCACAGTCCATCCTTCTCCAGAAAAAAGATTAGTTAGGCATGATGATTTTCTGGAAAGGTTAGCACAAAATAAAACAATATGAGATAATTCTCAGTAATATTGAGATTTTTAAACTATAACCATTTCCAGCCGTGATAACGGAAAATATTAATCTCTCAAGTAATTCTCATAAATTGGAATAATATCACAAATATTAATATGCAATCTCGTAATATTTAACTATAACTAATTTAATTCCCAATTTTGTGGGTTTCCTGCATGTGAAAGGTTATAATATGGCGGAGCTCAAGCCATGATAAGGCGTCCCTTACCTTCAAACCTTTTGATCCCAAACTTTGTAGGTCACTTCACAGCAGTATTATTAAGATAAAATTTACACATTCTTTTAATATTCAATTGGTATCAAAATAAAAATTCAAAATCTGAAAGAATCACATTAACATAATAAGCATAACAAAAATTAAAAGAAAGATTAAGGTAAAATTATAGATAAAAAACATTACTAAAGAAGAGAAGAAATTAAGAGAATATAACAACAACATATAACTTTCTAAATATGTATATAAAAATATGATTGAAGAGAAGAAAGTAGAGACAAGATTTTACTCTCTCAATATTACATTTTACTTATTTCTTCGTCTCTCTATTTTTTTCACCGCCCTTCACCGTAACAAAGTAACAAAATGTACACTGATTGTATGAAAATGACACTTGAATGTGTTGTTGTTATCATCATATATATATATATATATATATATATATATATATATATATATATATATATATATATATATACACAATAGGGTGATGACTCACCCCTTCTTTTCTTTCTTTTTACGTTTCTTTATTTTATTTTATTTTTTATTTTTTTACATCATTGCTAATACCTCATGTGTATTACATCATTTTACTTAGGATGTGGCTTTGGAGGGGTGACCCACGTGGCCCCCTCCTTGCCATGTACATATATATTTTTTTATTACATTAATTTATATATAAATTTATTTTAATATTCATTTAATTCTTATAAAATAATTAATAATTTAGAATATTTAGCAAACATTTAGCTATAATTTTAATGTAATTATAGATTTTAAGAAAATAATTTAATGTATATATATATTTTATTAAAATTTATTCTTTTATTTAATTATTTTATTTACCATATGTTATTAATTTTTTTTTATAAGTAAATAGTATTCATCATAAGGCTTATCATATATTACATTCAATGTTGCCCATATAATTTTATGTAGTAACACATGTAACATAAATGAAATTTATTTCTTTACTTATTTATTAATAATATTTATTTATTTATTTATAGCAAATATAATAATGATAATAATAATAATAATAATAATAATTTATTTATCTATATTATTACTTATTTGTATTTATTTTATTTTTATTATTATTACTTTGACTATTATTTTTATTCGGTTATTATACTCCTTGAAGAAAAGTTGTCTTCACATCAAGTTGTTCAACCTCCAAGTCTAGAGTAGCTTATATTACTAGAACAGTTCGGATTGACATCATCTTCATCACTGTGAGAATATTTCTTCAAAGTCTGTCTTTCTTCTGATTGCACCCTTTCACCACAATCTAAGCTTTATATCTCGATTTTGGGTTGTTCTCCTCCACCTTAAGTTTGTATACCCATTTGTTCTTGAAATCTCGTCTTCCCTTTGGTAACTCGACCAGATCAAATGTGTGATTTTTGTGCAAGGATTTCATCTCGTCTTGCATGGCTTTCTCCCACTCTTCCTTTTCAACGCTAGTCACTGCCTCTTCATAACTCTAAGGCTTTCCTTCTTCTCCAACAATTGTGTACTCATTTGCAGGGTATCTGGTAAAGGGCGTCTAACTCGAACAGATTGTCGAGTTTGTGGTTGCACCTCGGAATCCGATTCTTCTATTTCATCTTGGACTTCCGGATGTTCTGAATCTGTTTCACCTTCAACCAGTGGCTCTTCCTGTTGCTCGCCCTCCTCAGTTTTCTGCTGATTGGATTCTCCCCCTGCATCAGTTCGGATAGGAGAGACAGGATCTTCTTGACGAACTACGGCTCGGACCTTGGGCCTCTATATGTCCTCAATTGTCTGATCCTTTAAGAACACTACATCTTGACTTCTCACAACCTTCTTGTTGACTGGGTTCCAAAGATGATAACTGAACTCGTCTTTTGGTGAGCTGAGATAAGAACACACCTTGGTCTTTGCATCCATCTTTGCTCGTTCATCCTTCGGAAAGTGCAAAAATGATCAACATCTGAATACCTTCAGATGCTCTTACCTTGCCTTTCTACCCGTCCAGACTTTCTGGGATTTCTCCTTCCAGAGGACTTGAAGGTGACAAATTTATCAAGTCGACTGCAGTTTTGACGGCTTCTCCCCAGAACACCTTGAGAAGCTTGGCATGTGACTCCATACTTCGGACTCGCTCTTCAATGGTCCGGTTTATCCTTTCGACTACACCATTCAACTGAGGTGTCTTCTCTAGCTTTATACCTGCCTGCCTGCAATACATCTCGAATGGACCTCAGTAATCTTCGCCGTTGTGAGCTCGAACGACCTTTAGCTTCTTGCCGGTCTCCCTTTCAACCCTTGCATGGAACTCCTTGAATGCTTGGAGTACTTGGTCTTTTGTATTTAGCAAAGACACACACACTCTTCTGGAGTGTTCATCAATGAACGTGACAAAGTAATATGCACCACTTATAGATTTCTCTGACATAGTACACACATCAATATGGACAAGATCAAGAATACACCTTCTTCTTCTAAGTTGGTCCGGTCTTCTGAATGAAACTCAGCATTGCTTTCCAGCTAAGCAGTATGTGTATATTTTCATAAGTTGACCTTTCAAGTTCGGAAATAGTTCATTCTTGGTGAGAATTTTTAGACCCTTCTCACTCATGTGTTCGAGTCTCTTGTGCCAGAGCTCCAGACTCGATTCATCTTGAATAGTATTGATCTTTTCATTGTCGATCTTCCCTTGCATGACATAGAGAGATCCTTCTTTCCTACCTCGAGCTGCCACCAAGCTACTTTTGGCAAGTTTCCGCCTTCCTCCAACAAAATAATTTATCAGACTGGCTTCATCAAGCTTACCTGCCGAGATGAGGTTTAGCCGTATATTAAGAACATGTCCGACCTCCTTCAGAACCAATCTACACCCCATGTCAGTCATCATCGTGACTTCTACAACTCTCACTATCTAACTGGTAACCTGGTTACCCATTTTCACGGTACCAAAATCGCCTCCTTGATATGATGAGAAAAACTCATTGTGGGGTGTGACATGAAAAAATGCTCCTGAATCTACAATCCATGAACAGTCATCACGTGTTACATTAAGATAATTATACTCACCATTTAAGAAGACATCAGCCTCGGGTTTGACTACTACGGCTGTGGTACTCTCATTTTCTTTTTTCTTCGGATCTATTTGGTCTGGCTTCACGGTGCCATTTTTCTGGTCTCTTTTTAACGTCCGAGATTCGAACGTCCTGTGACCTGGCTTCCCACAGTAATAGTATGTTAAGTCAAATCTCGGCTTTGAACGTCCTCGAGACTTATCTCGACCTCTGCTTTTATTCCTTCCTCGATGCTCCTCCATTCTTTCGCGGTTCTCGAAGACATTGGCCTCTTGCTGGCTAGTCGTCCCTCTTTCTTTCCTTCTGGCCTCTTCATTCAACAGGTTGTCTGCAATTGAGTCCATGGTCACCTTTCCTCCTGGGACCGAGTTGCTAAGCGTCACCACCAATGTATCTCAGCTCTCTGGCAACGAGCTGAGTAGCAAAAGTGCTTGCAACTCATCATCAATCTTCATGTCAATTTTCATTAACTGATTTAGGAGCCCTTTGTATGTGTTCAAGTGTTTGATCATGCTTTGTTTGTTCTTGTAGACCAACTTCACAAGTCGGCGTACCAAGGATGCTTTATTACGGGGCATCTTCTTCTGAATCAAAGATTCTAGCTTCGTCCACAGCTCATGAGCATTTGTATAGGTCGACACGTGCTCGAACAAGCTCTTGTCAATGCACTTGCGGATCATAGCGACATCTTCCGATTGAGGAGATCACACTCTTTATCATTCTACCCTTCTGGCTTGTCAGCACGCAGAATTGGCTCATATAAATCTTTGCAATAAATATGATCCTCTATCATGGGTTTCCAGTTTGAGTAGTTCTCTGAGGTGAGTTTGAACATATCACCATCATGTGCTATGGCACCCTCTATCTATGAACTCACAGAACCTTTGATCTAAGAGCTCTGATACCAGTGTTGGGTTAATAACAACTTCTATTTGCGGAAGCGAAGTAAACCTGTAGGAAGATGAGTAAATAAAGAAGTATAAATAAACCACGCAGAGAACACAAAGCAATTTTAACGTGGAAAACCCCTTCAATATAAGGAGTAAAAACCACGGGACCACTAAGTCCAAGAAATCTTCTACTACGAAAGTAGGATTACAACGGTGATCTCTCTAGTACAACACCAAAGGTTTATGTAAGAACCCGCACTGCTAATTAAGGTAATTAGTAAGTTAATTATGATAATTAGGAAATAATTCCATAATTGACCCTAATAATTATTAATGGGCCTAGATAATTATATTGAGTGAGTAAAAATGTTGAAAGTCGCCTTTCGGAAGAAAAGCGCAGATACCGGTTCTGCTACTCGGTATAAATGCGTACCGGAAAAGTATCCCGGAAAATTATAACGAATGCATGATAATTACTAGAATATTATGTAGGACTTGTAAAACGAGTTTCAAGTCAAAATGACGTAATCTGATGCCAGAACTGATCCTGGCTATGGAAAAGCGCGTACCGGAAAGGTGCTCCGAAAAATAAAATAAAAATATGACAAATCTTAGAAAAATGCGTAGGTCTAGAATCCGAAGTTTGGGATCAATATCTTTTACTTTGCGATTAAGGCTAATACCGTGTGATTAGTGGCTTGTGCCTATTTATACAATAGTTGCACACATTTCTAGGTCATTTGGTAGCCACCTACGTAGAGATTTTGTGGCTGCAGCTGCCACCCTTCTTCTTCTTCTTCTTCTTCTTCTTCTTCTTCTTCCTTCTTCATTCTTTTGCCAAGTTATCACCTTTCATGCTTGTTTAAACATTTGTGAAGGTGAGAGTAACCTTGGGGCTGCATTGTGGCCATCATTCTGAGTTGAGGGGTAGTTAGTGAGCATGAGTTTGAAGCTTTAGTAATGGCTACTTTGTGGTAGTCATTGTGAGCTTCAAAGTGCCTTCTTGTGGTGCAAGAACCCATCTTGAAGTGCCATTTTCGTGCTCCTACTTAGGCTGAGTTTGAGGAACCTTGGGAGAGCTCCAAGAGCACAACTTGCCTCTGTTTTGAACTTTGGTAAGTTACCTCACTATGATCATGAGTCTATGATGCTTAAAGTTGATGTCTTGGCCATGTTTAATGAGTAAACAAGAGGGTATAAGGTATATGAACCTAAAATGAACTAAAGATGCATGCTTTAACGTGTACATGTGTTAAAAGTTGGATCTTTAAGATGGATATTCACGAAATGCAGAAACTGCATTCTGTCGTGAGATATCCGGATATTTGTCGAACAGATATCCGGATATCAGTATCCGGATATGGTATCCGGATATTGATATCCGGATATGGGATCTGGGTATCCGGATATGACATATCCGGATATGTCCAGTGTGATATCCGGATATGGCATATCCGGATATGCCCCTTCTGATATCCGGATATCCTGGGTTCTGCGCAGACAGTAGCCTTACTGTATGAACAGTAAGCTATTGGGTGTGTGTGGACCCTAGTTTAAGGAAGTTGAACTTCTGTAATAAATGGATTAAGTCAGAATCATATGATTAAGGGCTTATGGCTCTGTTGGAAGCCTTAAGACGTAAAACGCAAAGGAAAGGCGTAGTCTTTAAGTTGTATGCTTGTGATGCATTTATATTGACTTGTTAATGGTCCATATCAGATTGTGATACTGCTGTTTGTGGACTAGTGAGTGGTTGGAATCTTGGCTTGGATAGCTAGCTTGCAAGGTAAGCTTTCGTGTCCTCGGTTTAGCCATTTTGTTGTTCCACCATGTCCCATGGGGATGGGTTTATGCATGCTGTGTTACATGCTTTGATTATTTTGGAAATGCTGTTGAGCTATTTATATGCAATGAGCTTTTTATGATGCATGTGGTGTCCACCTAGACGGCAATCCTGAGTATGTAGTACATACAAGATGGAGAAGCATGTGGGTGAGGTGCAGGTAGTATCCATGTACTCATGTAGGCATAGACGTATTCCTACATTTCTCTGGCCGTAGATTTGAAAGCACACATGACATGATTAATTGCTGCATCGCATGATTTTAGAACTTATACTGTAATACTGTTTTTAGAACTTATATTACACATGTAAGTGAGCTTGGGGTGGAGACTCCTTGAGGACCCCTTGTCTTACTGAGATTTCTTGTTAGAGATCTCACCCCACGTTTGGGGACGCTTATTTCAGGATCAGGTAATGTTGAGGGCTCAGGTGCCAGGAGGCCAGAGCTGAGCTGATATTTATGACATGCTGACGTGCTGGTTGTGGATTGCTGTATATTTGACTGCTGTTATGTTTCCTGCTTCATTTATGTTAAGTTTATCTTATGACTGATATTGGGCATTGTTGCCTTATTTGGTGAGCATGGGGTTTGTCCAGGCCACATGATTGTGTTATTGTCCTTTTATTTTAATGTTGTAATTAAAGTATCAGGATTTTGACCCAGGCTACTTGTGTAGACCTGTGGCTTTAGATACTCACTTATATTTATGTACGAGGTATTCAGTTAGTTGTCTTGCAATTTACATACAGGCAGTATTTTTATGAAAATGATTAAGTAATCGAGTTGGTTAAGTTTAATGACGTCATAATTGAATTAAAGAAAAAGTTATTCCGCATTTTAATTAAGCGTGGCTTAATACGATAGTGTGTTAACAATCCGGGTTAACACGGGCTGTTACAGTTTACACATAAACACTTCACCCACTAAGGATGGTTTAGTAAAGAAGTATAAATAAACCACGCAGAGAACACAAAGCAATTTTAACGTGGAAAACCCCTTCAATATAAGGAGTAAAAACCACGGGACCACTAAGTCCAAGAAATCTTCTACTACGAAAGTAGGATTACAACGGTGATCTTTCTAGTACAACACCAAAGGTTTACACATAAACACCTCACCCACTAAGGATGGTTTAGTAAGCAAAAATTAAATTTATCTTAAACAAATTTAGTATTAAGTTATTTTCGCTTGATCAGCAGGGTCTCCGAAAGCACAACTACGCCACTTGAAGAAATAACGAATAACGGATAAAGCCGGGCCAAAAACATGGGTTCCCAAAAATCCCATTACATTCGTTTCTCATGTTGAAACTAGTCTGTTGATAATATTAGCTATTTAAATTCCTAAGTATTGAGAAAATGCAACTAAAATTGCAATTTCTAAAATATCAAATATATTAAGCGCTGCAACCCATTGCATTTTTAATTTCTGTGGCGCATTAGGTCATTTATTTCCAAGTCTTAAAAGTCTTAACATTTAACTCCGTTGTAATTAATTTTTGAAAAATGTGACTTACTGTATTTTCATTTTTAACTCTTTTTCCTGAAATTTATTTTCAAAAAATACAACTCTACTTTTTAATTTCCTTGTTCTCATATCTTGTCATTTAAATTTATTTATTTTTTCCAATTATGCACATATTTCATTTTACCTTCCAGATTGTGTCTATTAATTAATTGGAAATATAATCCAATCGTTAAGACATGACACACTGTCATTTGGTGATTTTAGCTATTTAAACCCGTAACTATGTGGAAGAAATGTAACACTGAACTTGAAATTTGTAAAAAGATCAAAGGTCTTAATGTTCTCACAAAAAGCTGCACTACTGCAGCCAAAGAGGGCTGTTTACCATGCTTACCAAGACGATGGAAGCAAATATGTATCCCACCAGCACAACTAGGTAGCTGGATGTGCCATTCTAAAATCAATTTTCCTCTTTACAGTTTGAAATATTCAACAATGTTCTCAACACTTAGCAGAGGTATCTAATTCAACCATCAATCCTCTCGAAGAAATAAAGATAGCCCATGTCCTTGGGAAGATTAATGGAAGCTCCAACCTTGTTGTCATTAAACATAACCCATCTACCATCTTTTAAGATATGTGCAACATAGTGACCACAATGCGTCGAGGTTCCAATGTGGCTAACAATTCCAATAAGTCGATATCCTGTGTAAAGCCAAAAGCAAGACAAAATTCAATAAAAAAAAAAAACCAAATTGTCCAAATTAAAACGCCAATACGAACCCTTAATCCATACTTAGGGAATATGACTCAGAGAAGCTAGGATAAAATATCATAACATTAAGCAAGACAAGTATCAGCAATGTCGATTTTTTTTATTTTTTTTTATTTTTTGGCAGATTAACGATCAAAATAATAATCAACAGCTGAGTAACTAAGAAGTAAAAGCAACTTACTTCCTCCTCCATCAGGTAAGCCAGCATCATTTGGAACAGATGTAGTGTTTGATGCAGTAGCATCCATACTGGAAATAGATGCATCGGGATTGCTAAATATCCAATCTGTTGCTTTCTCAATGTCACCACCCTACAGAACAAGACAGTCAAAACTTGTGGACAATTACCCAACTGAATCCCACAGACATAAGGCAAAGGGGGAAAAATATAAGAGAAAATTACCGATGCTTTCAGAGCCTTTCGACAAAGATCTTCTTCAAATCCAAATGAAATTAGAGTATCAACTTTTGATTGGTCAACACTTCCAGAGCATTGCCCGTTTGAAATGGGAGCGTCAATATCTGAGAATAAACAAAACATATCGATCATTAACTCCTGTATTAAGGTACCTTGCTAAAAATTCACACAATAAAGAAAACCAAGTGAAACCTGGATCATCCATGTGAGATAGTAACCAATTCATTGCCTCTTCTACTCCAGAATTTGAGGTATTTATAGCAGCTTTCTGACAAGGAATATGGCTAAAGCCCATCGAAACCAGCTGTGAGACAATGTCTTCATTGGCCAAAGGTTTGTCCGAATTCTCCTCAACAGGTACTGTGCAACACAAATAACAAATGCCGAGAGATTTGGCAAATTTCAGCTTGAATTCAGCTAAAATAGTAATTCAGTTATTTAGCTTAAAGATGCACAAGTCCATGAAACACTAAGAATTGCAAAAACTGATGAGAAGTCAAATTTATTAGTTATCTAAAATACCCTCACAAAAAAAGATTGTAAAGAGTGTCCTTTGTTGTATATATACTACATACTCATTAATATAAGATGTGAATAAGCGCGCGCACAAATAAATTTAATGGAAAGTTTGACATAATTTTTCTTCCTTAGATTTCTTTGAAACAATCTAGTTTCCTCTATTTGAATTTCTACTATCTCCTGAACAAAAAAACCTACATACCCCCATCTGGTAACAGCTCCTCCCCAGGGTGATGACCTTTGCTGCGCATATGACTAATATCTATGATATCAGGAACATCTATATACACATCTGAAAGAAGAGAAGTTCTTAGTAATATATAGATATAGAAAAAAAAAATCTTAAGAATAGTAGTTAGTAAAGTAAAAAGATGACATTGATTATTTATACAAAATGTACCAAGCTTTTTGGGGACCCATCCTTCCTCCATAACAAATTTCCGCATGTGTAACACCAGGTAATCGGGGAATGATGTCAAACCAGCCGTCCTACAGATTAAATGATGTTTCAACATCAAGATGATTTTTAATTCGCTAATAACAATAACATAATTTTATAGACAATTTTCAGTAAAGTAACACCTAACCACACTTGATTGTCATCAACTCACCTAAGACAATGACGTTAATAAACTAAACTTCTCATGAAAACAAAAAAGAAACACAAAATACCTGATGCAAATTCTATACAATATGAACCAACATGCATGGCATTGTAATTTAACATGAACATCGAAATCAACATCATCTTTATCCCAACCTACTTGGGGTCAACCATCTATCAACCCATATAAAAGCAAGAACAGATTATTGAAAAATAAATAATAAGTAAGAAAAGGTAATATATATATATATATATGATAAAAAGATAAATAATAAATATATAAAAAAAATTCTACCCCTTTTTTCTCTACTCTGTCCTAAGACCAATTGCATACCATTACAAACTTCATGCCATGCTCTCGGTAACAAACTTCTTTTCTAACTGGAGCATCTAAGGGTTTTCAAATAACATGTCCAAACCATTACAATCTATGTTCTCTCATCTTTTCGTCCACCAATACAACTCCAACTTTTTGTCAAGTATCTTCTTCTTATCTTATACATTTTTGTATGACCACACATCCATCTTAAACATCCCTTTTTCTACTACACCCATTGTAAATTAACATGACTTAGAAAATTCAGAATGCTTACTTCATCGCTGTTGTCTTTGTTTTCAAGGCAGTGCTGTAAAAATCATGTATCTCCTCAGAAGCTGAGAAGTTTGCAAGGCAAGCTTCTAAAGGCACCCTGGGACGTACAATCTCATCACCAGACCTACCAGAAGAAATATGATTAGCAGAGCCTTGATAAGCAAATTAAAGAAATAGTAAGATTCCTAAACATCTAAGCTTACATTTCCTTTCCTTCAGAAAGTTTCTCTGCTTTCAGTTTGTGCAGCAATTCTAATTCTTCTGGAATTTCTCAAGAAAAAATAAATAAATAAATACAGGTATTAAATACAAGACTCCAAGATTTCTCAGTTGAATCAAGGTTTGTAACTAAAAAGCCCACCTTTGTTAGTTGCTTCATGCAATGGGATATTCAAAGAAAGAATGTAGTCATGCCTTCTATTGTATGCAACTTTTCCAGATGAACACAATATTCGATCTTCAATACCAAACTTGAAACTCCTTGCAGGATCCAGTTCAGCTTTCCCAGCATTAGCTCGTTCAACTTGGTCAAGAAAATGCAGGAAAAATTCTAAAGCATCCTAACATTAAGTTGCAATTAAACTGTTAGAAGAGTGTAAAGACATGTTGTCTATAAATAGAACAATATAATATATTATTGAATGGATGGGAACAACCTAAAATGAATCAAAACACTTCAAGTTATCTACTTTATGGCTCATTAGAAACCAAATATAAATATTATAAGGTACATTTTATGATACCAATTCCAAACAAACAAACAGAAACCAACTAGCTGACATGATTCCAGCTTCAATTGATGTTTTATCCACATCTACTACTGGATTATGAGGTGAGGTGGTGACTACATACTAAGGCTCAAGTAAAAATAGATTATATACTTAAGCTTAACGTTACGTTTCCATTTAGAATTCAAAATAACTATTAAGTATGGACATATCAAATGAAATATAAAGTTGCTGTATGTACCTGTTGTCGCGTAGATGAAAATTCAGGATGGCTGGCAGCAATTAAAGCTTTGAACATTCGTGGGGGTATCCCTTCCTGTTCCTAATGTTTGAAGACAGTGAGACAGGTGCAAACAGTAAAAAGGCAACGGAAACCCATAAAAATAAGACACAATACTGCATTGGATGAAACATAAAATAAAAGAGAAGCTGAGAATATTCAATGGCATGAATCTTTCACTTTTTTGAGTGATGCAACAACCAAAACCCGTTGCAACATATTCCACCCATTCTCATCATATCTCATTTAAAATATCAGTTCATTTCCACAACTAGTACAGTATATAATCCCACAAAAAAAAAAAAATTATGTTGCACACAGAGGAACTTGATCAATTTAAAAAATTAAATATTCATGATGGTATATAAATTGACTAGGAATTTTAGTCACCAAAGAGCTAGATACTTACAGCAGTTGTAGTTGTGGTAGCAATGTTTGCATTGTCTTCATTCTGGATGAAAGAAGGTAACAATAAAAATAATGAAGACTCCGCACAAATTTTCAAAAGAAATGTGCCGGCACGGGTACATACCTTAAGTGGCGGAATAGAATATTTACCAGATAGTAAACCATGTGCCAATTTTGTCCTGAAGTAAAATGGGAATAATTATTATTTTTCTCTTTTGAAGTTTTTATCTGGAAAAAAATGTGTTTTTAAGTACCTCCTCACATTTTCTTTTATAAAGAAACAGAATGCCCTACTAGAATATACAATTACTGTTGTAGATGTGAGATATTTAGATTAGTAACCAAAAGTAGAATAGTAGATTATAACAAAAGATCCATGAATGCAGTGGCACAGATGCTATAAAAAATTGCACACAAACAACGAAATATGACTAACAGAAAACATACAGCGGAAGTCTTCTATTTAGAATAAAACAATCTAATTACTTACAACTGCATATTCAGGTCCACAGTTGGATCAGCAGGTGCTGCCTCAAATGCCTTCTTTAGACTTTGGTTTATACAGTACCTAAGATGCAATCATAACAGACAATGAAGTAACTGCAAACAGGGCTTAAACAGTTCGCAAGAAAATTAGAGACATGAACAAACCGGGAAGAGAAGGAACGTGTAGAAAATACAACTTGCATAGTTGCTGCCAAGTAACAACTGAAAAGAAGAAAAATGAGGAAGAATAAAAATCAAACAAGTACATTATAACAAACAGAAATCAACAGGAACCCACTCTACCTGTTTCCAAGATTGACCAATCCTGTATATCCAGGTCCGAAAATTGGTTCCACTTCCTGTCCACTTTCTTGGATTCGATTCCAATCAAAATTGGTATTTTGGTCAAGTTCTCTTTCAGCTGTTGTCATTTCAGTCTGAATATAAGAAAGTGGTAATTTAAAATAATTATGACACTATATTACTCTTATACAAGTCTGTTGCAAAGTAACACCAAAAGTATGACTATCACTTTATAGCTTAGAAGGAGAAAAAGCTGGGCCAGTAATAGGAATTGATAAATTTCTAAGTTCCAAGCAACAAATGATCACCAGCCATCAGCCTAAGTCTAAAGTCTCAAACTCAGAAGGAGAAATGTTAATATTTGGATTTCATTATTTGGATGTTATATAGAGTATAACACAATAAGGAAAACCGCAGACAACAAATAACCATAGGCTCCCCTCACATCATTTGACCAATCAAATGTTTTCCCCATTCCAAAGAGCAAGCCCTAGATCTATGATAATAGCAACCTCTCCAATCTCACCATTATCAAAAGAAGTGATTTGCAAGAGAAATAAAGCATGTGATCATTCACAAGTAGAAGGGGCCCATTGCAGGACTTTATTCCACGAGATACCTTTTAGGATATTATGGCTACCACAAACATTCATCTATTTGAAAGAAAAAAGGTGTAATATCTTTTCAAATGCACCATCAAGCTCTGGGTTATTCCAAAAAATGTACTTCCATTTCTAAAGTAATGATTGAGAACAGTATCAGGAAATATTATCCTATTTCGCGAAGGAAGACAATTTTATAAACGATAGTGTTAAAGTAAATAGATATAAAGTCCACAGATTAGATCAAAGATGCCAGGGGTAATCATGTACCATCTGGAAAATATCAATTCAAGATACAGAATTAACCTTTTGCAGTGATGAAAAATCAATTCCAAAAAATGCCAGATGCTGTGCTAAAAGTGGGTCCAAGACACTGTCATCCTCTGGATAGGAGAAAACATCTGAGCTGCCACAATACATTATCCATAATTAGCAAACAATGCAAAAAATAAATAAATAAAAATAATTCAGCACCTAATTCACAGTAGATATTTTAAACAATATTGTTTAAATGCTTTATTCAGGCTACTAAAAGTTATCAGTGCCATAAATAACAAATGTAAAGCTTGATTCACATAATGTTTTGCCACCTTGCTCCTTCAACATGATATCATTGCAGAACTACCAAGTTGGCTTCTTGCATTCAAACTACAAATCTTGTGTTTTGGACAAGCAAACATGTGGATGAAAAACAGAAACATGGTCCTTTAAAATGGTCAAAAATTGCATACAGAGAATGTATAGTGTTTTCCAAGCCCAAAATTACTCCAAAACAATTCCATTATGTTTTAGTCAAACTAACTAACTTTTAACCATCCCTCTTCTAAAACAAAAAAGAAGGAATGTAAGAAATCTGGCTAGGTTTATGTTCCCTAATACTTTCTAATTGCAATTTCATAAGAAATATGCTGCTATTAGCATTACATTATTCAAATTAAAATTTAAAGTATTGTTTCTTAGTATTTGATGCCCATTACCACAGTAGTCAAAAACCATTTTAGCATGAACTGCATACCATAAATAATTGGCCAGACCATTATAAAATTAAAAATTAAAAACAAGCAAACAAACTCATCACCCAGAAATAATCACGTGGGCAAAATAGTAACCCTTCATGATAGCAAATTCAAACATGCTCTACAAGTAAGCCATTGAAACTAATAGAAACATAAGAACATCAAAACAACACTTCACTGCAAGGGGCATCACCTGCTGCTTCCAGATCACCAGTGATAGTCCCAAGCTTTACAGCAAGAGGGTAGCCTTTCTTTTTATAATGTTCAATAGCATGATTGTTTCCCCCACTTCCATCCCAATTCCTCCTCCCACAACGGATCAATCCATCAGTCAGGTTCAACCAAAGATTGTCTGTCTTGTCACACTCAGAACATTTCCACCCAGAAGGAGGAATAACAACACCATTGTCGATCTGCTGTAAATCCATCGCAAAGGCACTAACTCGTTTCTTATCAGCAGTCCAAGCAGCAACCTGCTCCTTCCGTTCAGCACCCACAGCGAGTAAAATAGCATCAGCAGCCAACCTCACCTGAAGTGTTTCCAACAAATAAGAGAAACAAATTAAACTCAATCTCGATCTGTATCATACAACTTCGCTTTAAAATCTAAATTGGAGGATAATAAATAAAGAAAGAACCATAAATAGAAGACAAATAGTACCTTCTCAGGCAATTCCACAGAAGGAAATGGAAGAGATACATAGTCAGGTAATATAACTACACTATGAGTTTCTTCATATTCAAGTTCATTGTTATCAAATCCCCCATCAACACCTACAAATTAACAAGACGGATAAAAACATTTTAACCAAGAAAGAATAACCAATTGTTAAGTAACAACTGAAGCAAGCTCAGAACCAGAACCCAGAACATTTTATAATAAATGGAAAAAAAAAAAAGGCTTAATAAAGTGATACGTATGATAATATGATAATAAGATGAACAAAAATGACCCAATTCACACTCACACATACCTATAGCTAAGCGAGTGGGTTTCTTCGAAGGCCTATCTTCTGGAACCAACTTCTTAGTCTTCTTTACATGCAGATAAACCGGATTACCAGTCTTTTCAAAATTCCAACCCACATAGTCCTTCCCAAAAGCAAGGAAAGTGAACATGTCGATGAACAATCCACCTTCTGACACCTGAAATTCCACAACAAAACCAACGCAACAACAACAACAGCATCAATTTTGATAATGAGGCTGAATAATGCAAATTCGATTTCAAATTAGAGTAACGAGGAATCAAGAACCAGTTGCATTAAACATCTTCTTAAGCTAAAAAATCTTACGGGAGTGTCGAAAGACAAGCAGCATTCTTGCTTGTAGATGCGGGTGGTGGGTTCGGGGATCCGAACCCGAGAGAGGTTCGATCGGAGCAAATCCATCGTCGTCCCAAAGCAGTAAGTACCCTTGGCGTTTCGGTTTCGGTTATGGTTTCAGAGAGAGAAGAGTTTCAAGCAAGGGTTTTAGATTGCAAGAGACTGAGAGAGAATAAGATTTGCCCTAACCCACTGCCAAGTTAAGTATCCGACTATCCTTGGCTCCCCACACCGAGAGGGAAGAAAATAATAAAATTTTATGATAATTAAATATTTAAAAAAAAAAAAACTTGAAAAATCATTAGATGGTGATTGGTAGAGAAATATATATATATATATATATATATATATATATATATGCAAAAATCGTTTTGATTAATGAATGGTGTTTATGTAATTCTAGGTGAATTAATGAAGGGTGTTATTGTAATTTTATTTATTTTTATATCATATATATTTTACTGAAACATCCTTTATTAATTCATCTAAGATTACATAAATATCTTTCATTAATCAAAACGACGTAGGTTTGGGGCTAGATGGAGATAAACTTATCTCAATCTGCTTGAGAAATGTTTTTCCGAATATATATATATATATATATTCGGAAAAACATTTCTCAAACAGTTTGAGATAAGTTTACCTTCAGCTAGCTCCAAAACTACGTCGTTTTGATTAATGAAGGGGTCGTTTTGATTAATGAATGGTGTTTATGTAATTTTAGGTGAATTAATGAAGGATGTTTTTGTAATTTTATTTATTTTTATATTATATACATTTTACTGAAATGCCCTTCATTAATTCATCTAAAATTACATAAACATATATATATATATATATCTCAAGCTGCTTGAGAAATGTTTACCCCTATATATATATAGGAATCACAATTACTAAGAATATGCTTAAAAAATGAGACCCTATTTGATTGCGTTCTAGTTTTTTTTCTCTTAAAACTGTTTTGTAGAATAGTTATTGAAATAGTTGTTTTCTATGTTTATTTTATTTTGAAAGTTAAAAACAAAAATAACTCAGATATGTTTTCTAAATTTAATTTTAAAATCAAAGAATTAGTTACAGTTTTTAATTTATTTACTTTTTTACGTAACAGGCCTTACCAAATGGATTTTTTTTTATTTTTAAATCAAAAAACTATTTTTGAAAAATGATTTCAAACAAGCCCTGAATTTTTCGGGAATGAGATCAAAAAGCTATTTGGTAAGCAAAAATATTACCAGGAATGTTGGCTCAAGTTTTCTGATTCTATGTTTCGTTGATTGTCAAATATTACTGAAAATGTAAGATAATTTTAAAAATTGCACTGCTGGTGCTAGTGGCGCCATCACCATGATAGTGGCACGAGAAGAAAATATTGCTTGAAAACTTGGCGCTAGTGGCTCAAGCTTCAAATTTGGTTCAAGGTATAGGCTTAATATAAGATTATCTTATAAATGTACTGCTTGATTTTGGAGCTACCCGTTCTTTCATCTCCCTTTCTTCTACTCAAAAGTTAAAATTATCAATTTTTATTTTACCATCTTACCTTGAAATCTGTCTTCCTACTGGAGCAAAACTCATCACATTTCAAGTCTGTAGAAATTGTCCTATTTGAATTGAAGGGAGATTGTTTGAAATAGAGTTAGTTTGTCTGTCTATGATTGATATAGATGTTGTTCTTGGTATGAATTGATTATTTGCTAATTGTGAGGTAATTGATTGTCAGAATAAAAAGATAATTTTCACAAAAAAGTCAGAACTTCCCAATGAATCTTTATTTTTGTCAATTTCTCATCTTAGAAAGAGTCTATTAGAGGGAGCACAAGGATATGCTCTCTTTGATCTTTCAGGAACAAAGGTTAAACCTGATATCTTAACTTAGAATACTTAGAGTTTTTTCCAGATGATATTCCACGATTACCCTCAACAAAAGAAATTGAATTCTCTATTGATTTGATACGTTGAGTAGGGCCAATTTCCATTGCATCTTATAGAATGTCGCTTGTATAGCTTGTTGAACTAAAGAAACAATTAGAGGAATTTTTATCAAAATAGTTCATCAGACCAAGTGTGTCACCCTGGAAAGCACCAGTGCTCTTTGCCAAGAAAAAAGATGGAATATGAGGTTTTATGTGAATTATAGGCAACTAATCAAAGTCGCCATTAAAAATAAATATCTTTTTCCTAGGATAGATGACCTTTTAGATCAGTTGAGATAAGCCACAATGTTTTCTAATATAGATTTGAGATCAGGTTACCATGAGATCAGGATTAAGATTGAAGATATTCTAAAGACGACCTTTAGGACTAGGTATAGACACTATGAGTATCTAGTAATGCTTTTGAGTTGTCAACGCTCCAGCTGTATTTATAGATTACATGGCAGGATTTTTAGATCTTATTTGGATTAATTTGTAATGGTGTTTATTGATAATATTTTAATATACTCTATGAATAAAGAATAACATAAGGAACATTTTAGGATAGTTTTACAAATTTTAAAAGATAAGCAATTATATGTTAAACTTTCAAAATGTGAATTCTGGATGAAGGAAGTTAAATTCTTACAGCATGTTATATCAAAAGAAGAAGTGTCAATTGACCCAAGTAAAATTGAGGCTATAATGCACTGAGAGAGACCTAAGACTATCACTGAGATCATGAATTTCCTAGGATTTGTTGATATTACAAAAGATTTATTAAGGGATTTCCACAACTAGTTAAAAGTGTTAACTAGAAAGGGAATTCCTTTTGTTTCGAAACAAGAGTGTGAGAATTGCTTTCAAAATTTGAAGAATAAGTTAACACCGCACCAATTTTGATAATCCCTGATCCATTAGGAAAAAATTAGGTTTACGATGATGCATCTAGAAAGGGGTTGGGATGTGTTTCAATGCAAGAAAGATAAGTTGTAGTTTATGGATCAAGACAAAAATCTTATAAGGAAAATTATCCAACTAATGATTTAGAATTAGCTACAGTAGTTTTTGCTCTTAAGATTTGGAGGCATTATTTGTGTGGGTCAAATTTAAAGTTTTTAATGATCATAAGAGTTTTAAATATATGTTTAACCAAAAAAAGTTAAATATGAGGCAAAGGAGATGAATAAATTTTTTCAAAGATTATGATTTTGAACTTAAATATCATCCAGGGAAAGCAAATGTGATGGTGATGCTTTAAGAAGAAAATCTTTACACATGTCACATTTAATGGTCAAAGAAATGGAGTTATCGAAAAAATTTAGAGATATGAGATTATTTGTGACTGTGTTGACTCGAAGTTTAGGTGTTAGTGAAATAAGAATTGATAATGAGCTAATAGACAAAATTAGAGAAGCTCAGCAGGAGGATTCTGATTTTGAAAATTTTATGGAACATAAAGGATTTACCAAAGAGGAAGATGGTTTGGTGAAATTTCAAGGAATGACTGATAACAGAAGTTTTGAATGAGGCATATAGCAACAAGTTCACGGTTTACCCTGATTCCACTAAAATGTATAAGAATCTGAAAGAGATGTTTTGGTGGCCAGGAATGAAAAAGGATATCGTTGTGTATGTTTCAAAATGTTTAGTTTGTCAGAATTTAAAAAATAAACATCAAAAGCCCTTAGGATTACTTCAATCTTTAGACATGCTAGAATGGAAGCGGGAAAATATAGCCACTTATTTTGTGATGGATTTACCAAGAACCCAAGAGGGGTATGATGCAAGTTCGGTAATTATTGATTGATTAACCAAATCGTCTCATTTTCTATAAATTAGAGCTTAATATTCCATCGAAAGGTTAGCCCAATTGTATATAAAAGAAATTGTCAAACTTCATAAGATACCTCTAAGTATTATGTTAGATGGAGACCCTAGATTTACCTCTAGGTTTTGGGGATCTTTGTAGCGAGCCTTTGGAACTAAGTTGAGACTTAGTACAACTTATCATCCTCAAACTGATGGTCAAACTGAGAAAATTATTCAAATTTCAGAAGATATGTTGAGATCTTGTATTCTTGAACAGGGAGGTAGCTGGAATAGATACTTACCATTAATAGAGTTTTCTTATAACAATAGTTTCCACTCTAGTATTAGAATGGCTCCCTATGAGGTACTCTGTGGAAGGAAATATAGATCTCTCGTATGTTGGCATGAAAAAGGAGAAAAGCAACTGTTGGGACCAGAATTAATCCAAAAAATCTCGATATAAATTCAGATGATCAAGAAAAATCTTGAAAAGGATCAAAGTAGACAGGAAAGTTATGCTGATAACATGCGTAAATCTTTGACTTTTGAAGAAGGAGAATATGTCTTTCTAAAACCTTCTCCTACCACATGTATAGGCAAGACTCTTAAAGTTAAAAATTAAGTCATAAGTATATTTGTCTATTTCAAATACTCAAAAAGATAGGGCCAGTTGCTTATTAACTTGCTCTTCAACCTCATCTTTTCAATCTCCACAATATTTTTCATATTTCTCAGCATAGAAAATATGTCACAGATCCCTCTCATATTCTTGATATAGACTCAATATAAGTTAAAGAGAACCTGACTATTAGCATAAGGTTAGCCCAAATCCTTGAAAAAGTCTAAAGCAACCAATAAATAGAATGATTCTATTAATCAAAGTATGTTGGGAAGGACTTTCATCACATGTACTTACATGGGAAAAAGAATAAGATTTAAGACATAAATATCCGGAAATTTTCTTAGCAGGTATGTCAAAATTTTAATTAGGATGGAAAAACATAACAACAAAAAAAATTGTTTGTTGGCATAAAAGTGCTATAATGTGTCTAACATTGGCGTTAAAAACGCCATTATGTTTCTCAAGTTTGGGGCTAAAAGCGCCAACTGAATTAGAGTGCTATTTTGTTTCTTTCGTGTGCGCTTAAAGCGCCGTAATTAGTTGAAGCGAAGTGTCATAATTAAAAATGATAATATTAAAAAATTCATAAAACGTGACAAGTCGCGTGGAGCAAGTCTAAAAATAATGATACTCAGATTTTTCTCGATAATAATTACTTCGTTAAGAATTGTTAGATTTTATTTGATTTTGTTACAATTTAACCAAATGTAATGATTATATATATTAAGATTTTTTTAGTTAGATCGTCTATATATATAAAGTCACCTAACGAATAAAAGAAAGAAAGAAAGTAAAACAAAACAAAAAAGAGATCAAAGAATAGAGGAAACCGAGAGAAAGGAGAAAGATATACCGAAAAGAAAGAGGGAAGGAAACAGAAAAATGAAGGTAATATTGAGAGAGTAAAACTGCCTCTCATTTTTTTCTTAATTATTCTTTTAAAGTTGTTTTTAGCTTTAATATTGTTGTTATTATGCCAAAATATTTTCTTTAGATTCTTTTCTATTTGATTTTATTATTTGATTTTATTTAGACTTTAAATTCTTTTTCAAGTACCTTTAGTTTTAAAATTTTATTTCTTTTCAAAGATTGATTATCTGACTAATAAATTATTTGGTACCAAACAAATATAAAAAATGTGTGTAATTTTTAACTGTTGATGCTGCTGTGAACTAACCCACAAAGTTTTGGGATCAGAAAATTATAGGGGCGTCTTGTCATGACTTTAGCTTTGCCATGTAGAACTTTTCACGTGCAGAGACCTACAAAATTGAGCATGTAATTAGCTTCAGTTAAATATTATGCAATTTATTATTATTAGTATTTCATTTTTATGAAATTACTTAAGAGAATAATATTTTCCGTTATTACTAGATTATAGTTAGAAAACCTCAATATTACTGAGATATTTCTCACGTGTGTTTGTTTGTATGCTAACCTTTTCCAAGAATCACCATTCCTGGTATATACCTGTCTGACGAAGGATGGGTTGTTGCTATTTATTGTTATGAAAATCGCTCAGAATTTCACATAGTAACTGGAAACCAATGAGCTGTAGCCATATTCCTTCTAGACAGTGTGGAGACTTATACTTATAGAGTAGACTAAAATAAGACTTATTATTGTATAAACTTTGCAACCTTAAGTAGTTATTAATGTAATATATGTATGGGACTGACGTAAAATAATTTAAGATGTAGACTTTGTTGTAAGGTATTTAAAAGACAAAAAGTTATGTACTAACTCAAATCCATGTACAAATAAGGAAGGATGTTAATATAATCAGTCGATCTTCTAAAGTTTATTTTCCTCTATATTTCTTGTTATTATTAAAATATAATTTATGAAATAATATGATATTCTCTACACTAGTTAGCTATAGAGGATGTTACAATTTAAGTTAATATTAAACCAATGAATGTGACACAGTAACTTATGCAAAAATTATGTGAACTTATTATTATTATTTTGTTTTCATACATTATACATCGATAATGGATTAACCTCACATCAAAAGGGCGATCATACTTACCACCATTTTAATCTTATCACTCTTATTACGTGTTTGATTATTGTTGGATCAACTTAAAATCAATGGTTGAAAAAAGGGGGAAATTAATTGCCATAGATTTTAAATTGATCCAACGATAACAAAATAGGTAATAAGAAGCGTAAACTTAAAATAATGGTAAGTGTAACTTTCTCCTACATCAATATGTACCAAACTGTTGATTAAATAGTTTCCATTCCATTCTACTTTCAAATCAAAGTTAGGTTGATTAATTAAGAGGTAGGATATTCTTATTACCAAATGTTCTTATAGTTGGATCCCACTTTTCAGCAGATAATCTCTTAAAAATTTCTGAAGAGAGAAAAAAATAATTTTTAATGTACTTCTCGGAGTACATAGTTATATTAGAGTGGTATTGAATTGTTAGTACAAATATTTGGTAGTAAGAATATCCTACTTTATTGATTAATAGGATTCAAACTTCTCTTATTGTGTGAGAAGTTTTACTTTCGTGCTGGTAGAAGAAAGAGTGGGACCCATATTTTTTTATTTAAAAAAATGAAGCACGAATTTCGATGTGAGAGAAACATGAGAAGACACTTCTACAATAAGAGAAGTGTTTTTCCCTTGATTAATATTCTATTTTTAAAAAACTATATCAACTTATCTTACTTTTTAGGGGCGTTTGGTACAGGAGAATTTTTTTTTTATATGAGAATCGTGATTACTAGGAATATAATAGGAAAAAAAGTTTTTCTGGAATGTTATCAAAAAACTATTTGGTAGACCAAAATATTATCGAAAATATTAGTTAATTTTCTTGAGTGTATGTTTGATTGATGATAAAATATTGTTGGGAATATGGAGAAAATTTATGAACTACCATCATAATATCTGACTTTTGAAACACAATTACAAACAAAAATGGAGAAGTATTGCTATCTTTATTTCCAATATGTTTCTTTACTGCCTTCACAAGATCTCAATACATCCTCATCCTTTCCGATCTCATTTCTTTATTAAATTAGATTTTAGGATCCAAATATAGGAAACACCAAACAAAAACCTATTTATTTTAATGTGATGAGATGAGAGCAGCTCTAGAATCTTCGAGCCTGGGGCTGAATTGAAAGCGTTCATGTTTATTTTATTAGGGAAAATAGATATTGCAAACCAGTGATTTTGCTACTGCCATTTACATCGCATATTTGGTGAATTTGTAAGGCACATCAACCCTATGGTTTCCTACCAGAAAATGTAGATAGTTAGAACTCCACTTCATCATGTCAAGTTGCATAATCTCCATATTCATGGAGCTCTTCATCATCACCGGTGGTGGTTGGGTTTAGGTGAGGTCTGTAGAGGGTTGATTAGTTGAGGGTTCAGAGGAAGAAGAAATTGGAGAAGAAATGGGCGAAGGTGGGCTGGGGTTTTGTTGTTGTTAGTGGAAGCTTGGCGGCGACGAGGGATATTGTGCCATGATCGACAGCTTGGGTGAGAGAAGATGCTGGGGTTTATGACTGGTGATTTGTTATGGAGATGGTGGTTCAGTGGTGTCTATGGCGAAGCATGGTGGTCTCGATAATGGTTGATGGATAGAGGCATTTTTGTTTGAGAAATGAGCGACCAGTTTCCTATCCTATGGGGAAAAAATTCCATCTCATCCATGGTATTCTCCGATGAAAATTTGCAGTATAAAACAAAATCATGGGGAATTTTTTTATGCGGGATTATTTTTACTCTCCCTCCTACCAAACGTGAGAAATTAGTTTTCCCTATACCACCTTTTAAGGAACCTAGGGTTGTTTGGTACAAAGTATAACACCTCACAATTCTAAAATAAGTAATTAAAGTGTTAAGTGAGAAATTAAGTGAAGGATTAGTGAAAATCCCAAAGATTAGGCCAAAATACAAAGAAAGGGCAAAACGGTAATTAGCCAACACGCAACCCTAGGAAGGAAAAAAATTGAGCAGGAGGTCTCAGATGATAAGAATAAGCCTGGAAATGGATTCAGAACGAAAAATTGAGTGGATAGGCAAGTTTCAGAAAAATCAGTGAATAGTGTTTTTCGCGGGTAAAAATACCGCAGTCAGATTGCACCGTAAAACGTGCCAGTGGAATTTTGAGCTCTAGGTTTCAAATATTGATTTTAAATGGTCCATAGAAATAGGAAATATGATTTCTGATAAAATTTGAGGAATTTAAGTCAATTTGTGGAAGTTTGTCAACGGAGCGCGCTGTACCTTAAAGCAGTGTTTTTCCGAACAACAGGAAAGCTCCAAAATTTATCTGAAAGAGTAAAATTAAAGGATTTTGTTAAGATGAAAAATTATAATTTCTCATTAGGTTTTTAAATTGTGAATTTTAGTGATGATCGGAGGGAAATTCGGATGAGTTTTAAATCACGTGGGATCCGGTACCCACTTTAATTCAAATAAACACTTACATGTTACTATTCACCTTCATTTCCCCGTGTTTTTCCTTCTCCCTCCAGCGCCCAAACAGCTTGCTCCCTCCATTTTGATTCAAAATTTTCCTTTGGCCATAACTTAGCCATTTCTCCACCGAATTCAACGATTCTTGTCTTGAATTTTGATGGAAAACACCTTCTGAATACATTGGTACCACTTTCAAGCCTTGAAATCGCATGTGGGGGGAGATCATGGCCAATTACAGTTTCGGTTTTGAGTTAATTTTTGGTGTTCATGAAGCTTTTTCATGCTCCAATGGTGGAGTATGCTTAGGTGGAGCCATATACCATGCAATTGGGTGAGTTATTTCAACATTTCATTGGTTGAATTTTGAGTTTTGATTATTGACCCTAAAGAGGGATTTTGTGATATGTGGTGTTAGAGAGCTCAAATGAAAAATGTCTATTAGATGATAATGTCTTAGAATGATGTATTAATGCTAGAAATGCAATGAAAATTTTAAGCGAAAAAATGGATTTTTAACTTAGAAAAAAATTGATACATGAAATGGAATTTTTGAGTTTTGTGTTAATGTGTGGTATAGTGAATTGTAGTGTGATTATATGATGTTAGGAAGTGATTATGTGAGTTGTGGGCCATAGGAATTGAGTGGAAATCCTTGGTTTGGACTAACCAAGATTAGGCCATTTATGTACAATTGAGCAAATGGATGTGTTAGAACACTTTGGTGTTGTGTTGTGTGATGGAAAAGTTATTAGATGGGTTGTGTGGTGATTGGCATGTGGAAGAATCAATGTAAAAATGATAAGTTTTGAAAGTGGCAAAATGTGCCTAAAGTGTAATAATTTGCAAAACGTTGCGAAAAGGTCGTAAAACCGTAAAACGGCGATTGAACTAGCCTTTGGGTAACCTAAGTAAGTGAAATAAAATGAGAAAGAAAATTTAGAAAAATAAAACCCAAAATAACACTATGTAGGCCGAACCCTTAGAGGGAGAGAAGAGGAATTTGACGTTTTCGCGTTTTGAGTTATTGTGACTGAAACTGACGGCTGTGCATGGTTGTACAGGTTTCCGTACGTGGACATAAACTTGGAACAGTGAAACAGTGGATTGCCCTTGGTCCTGGATCAAGTGGAGGTAAGTGTTGTGCGTTACACATGTGTATCAAGCTAGTGTGTGGAAGGTTCTGTGTAGGCGCGGAGCTCAGTGGACGGATAAATAGAAAGGTAACCTCTTGGTACTGGGGCTTGTTCCCCTTTTTGTGTTCCACCTTGCTAGTTGATGGCAACGGTAGGAAGTGTGTATGAGTAGTGTAGAACAGCATGAGCATGCATGTGCATTATCACAGTGGGTACTTATGTACCAGATCTCTGGCCAGTAGATATTTTTAGCCTTCGGGCAAGTGTTTCCGGACTACCACTGGATAGGTCTCCGAGAGGGAGTTCCAGTTGACCCAGGGTCGTGGTGTGTTATCCGGATAGGAGCACACTAGGTTTGTCTCGGGTGTATATGGTTGGAAGGGGTACCTTGGTGGGTTGTTCTCTGAACACGCCAGGGGTAGTACCCATAGGCGTATAGCCGAGGACATGGCGTGGTATTGGTAGCTACCATCCCGCATGTCGTAGTTGTTCTGATATATATCCCCCTTTCTCTAAATCCCTTGCTTTATCCCGTTTTATAACAGTGGTGTTGTTTTTATGCTATTTGTATACATCGAAGTGAACCATTGGGTGGAGTTTTCTCCAGAACCTCTTGGTTACTGAGATATATTCGTATATCTCACCCCGTCTCGGGGCATTTATTTCAGGAGGTAGCAGTGGCACAGGAGTGGCGGGCAAGAGGCCCTTAGGAAGATCATGAAGTGTTGTCATTAATTATCCATGATCATGTCATTTTAGTTATGAATTCATTTGTTATAAAGTTGTAATATGTAAATAATTGTAGTTTAAAGTTAAAGTTGTAAATGCAATAGTAATCCAGTGTTGTAAATGTACCATGGATGTATGTAATATGATGGAAGGGCTTTAGGCCTATTATAGGTTTATGATTATTCGTATTATGTTTTATGCATGAAATTGTAAGTAAACTGTTTATGTTTTATGTGTATATTGGATTGGGTTGTAAGTGCCCCAAGGCGTTGTTGGACCTTGTGTGTGCCACCCATTGGATTTTGCTGGATTTCAGGTGTATTAGTGGTGTTAAACAGGTTATGCAAATTTGGGGATTTTAGGAAATACAAAGGAAACTCTGGCGAATTTTCTGTAGAATTGGCAGTTTTTGGGTGAACTTTGGAGGAGCGTATCTCTCTCCATAGTGGTCCGATTGGGACGTGCCATACGCCATTTTGAAGCTTAAGATGTCCCCTACGTTGTATCAAAAGCCTAGGTTCATTGGTGGTGTGCGCAGCCCATGGGGGCTGTTGTCACGCACTGCCCTGTTCTGGCCAGTACCAGTGGGCAGATTCGGGTCTGTGTTGGGAAATTAATTCCCGCTTCGTTACTTGGTCAAATTAAGCGTACGATATATCAAATCGAAGTTTGAGGTGTCTAGTTTATGGTGTAAAAGTTTGAGAGGCAATGTCCTTGTGGTTAGGTGCAGTTTATTCCGTGAAGTTTGGACGTTTTAGGCTGTTTCGGAGTTGGTAGGCAATGTTGTTTGTCCAACTTCAAACGGCGATAACCGGAGCTCACGAGCTCGGAATTGAGTGTGTGATAGCTTGATAGAAAGGTAAGTGAATAAGGAAAAAAGATAACCTGGAGTTTAAGTTTGGATTTTTATTTTGTGTTCGTAGAAAAACAGTTTGGCAAATCCTGTTAAGTGGTAAAAACGAAAAAAGTGAGGAATTGACTAAGTGGGCTTATGGGAACCCCTTAGTATCTTGTAGGTAATAAAATAAAGAGTATAAATAGTTAAGAAAGTCTTCCGCTAGTGTTTCAGTTACGGTCACAGCTTTTTATTATTACGCTTTTTATACTTTTACTGTTCGCGTAATAATCGGAAAAAGTTTACTCTCATTTTTATAAATGAACTGCTGTGATTGTAACTGCGCTTAATATCATAATTAATGTTAACAATACCGGTACGTAACGGGCTGTTACATTTTATGGTATCAGAGCAGTTTTGTTAGGGAACTCTGATAATATATATAGATGTGTTGTGTGCTACATAGTTGTATGTAGATTCTTATCGATTACTGTATATGTAATTCCTTAGTGTGGGTCTGATCAATCCATTCCTTTGTGTTACATGTGTGGTCATCGTAAGAAGCCTGCGTAGTAACCTTGAAGCACCGAGTGTGAGTCTTTAGCCTGATGTTGTGGCTGCAGTTTTAACTGCTCCATGGACAAAGGATGGCAGTAAGTCAAGTATGAATATTAGAAGGCATAAAAGAACAGACATAAATATTATATCTGACTTCGATGAAAGTCAAGAGAAAAGTGTATTATAAGCAACAATGGTGTACAATTTATGATATGTACAATATGAGCATAGACGAACTTTGCAGTACTATGAAAGATAAACATATAACAGAGATGAGCTTATGAGATTGGTGAAATTCCAAGTATATGTGTAGTATCGTAAGACAGTTATGTACAAGTGGTCTTGGTGAATAGACTTCATCAAGGCGAGAGGTTTTGAACCTGAAGAATTATTGAGAAAAGGGAACAGATATTCGTATGCGTGAGTTAAACACGTCATGTTTGATTAGCAGTTATGAGACCAGGACAAGTGCGGTGCACTTGAATGAATTGGGATGGTCCAAGCAGAGAAGCAAATAGAATATTCGATGAAAATCCTACGAGATTTGACCACCTGAAAGTATGATGATGATAGATTGATAATGTGAGAGATATTGAAATATGGGAGTAAATTCCATAAAGAGGTAGTGTTGACTAAACACAAGTGAGGTGAACCAATGATGAGTATATTATTATGTGTAATATGTATGAGGAAAAGTGAAGGAATTGCCAGGGATGACACAAGATCTATGTACCATGAAGACACTATTGCAGTTAGTGGAGGTCGACTCAGATTGGCAGGTGGATCAGTGATAAAGGAACAGGATGGTTGAGATGTACAGTCATTTGTATGAAAGTAATGAGAATTGTAAAGAAATTACGATCTTGTGGTATATGTATATGTACTACTAATAGTAGTGCGCTTATGAAAATATTGGTATTTGATATGGAGTGACCGACGGAGTAGAGGCATTTTCAAGGAAAAGAGATATTCTACAACCACCAAGGGTGGAAATGAGCAGGAAAATTGATGAGTTGCTCTACAGTATTGAGCGCATGTTATGTGAGCCGTAGCAGGCAATGGACTAGAATGATGGCTTGATTTTGCGGGTTATTGTTGTATAACAATAAGGTGAGATGATATGATTAGAGAATGAGCTAAGGTACTACCTAGTACGAAATCGTGTGGTTAGTGTGTGAACTAAGTGCAATAAAGTGTGAAATTAAGTGGTTAACAAAAGAACTAATGTATAAAGTGTGCAGAGAGTGTGGAATTATGTGGTCAGCAAAAGAGTTAATGTGTAATGTGAAGATGAAAATGATAAGATTAATTAGTGAGCTGAGGTATAATTGTCAGTGCAAAGACGGACGAGCAGTTTTAAGTGCAAGAATGATGTAGAATTTTAGTGCAAGGATTAATGTAAATTTCAGTGCAAGGATTGAGGTGAAGTAGTTCTCTGTGATTCGACGGAAATGATTAAAAGATCTCTGTGTGATGGGAAATATGAAACTTATACTAAGAGATGTGTACAGAACTTTGAGAAAATTTAGGAATTATGGATTAGAGATTATGTTATGAACCATGGCAAGTGATTAGTCAAAGTAAAAGAGTAAACAATCTGTGAGAAGAATGACACGAGAGAGTAAGATGAATTAACTTATATGTAACAGGTGTATATTATACCACTACGACTAAGAGTAGGGGGCAGCCCATGTGGTAATACAGAACAGTTTTGATGTTATATACAGAGGTGATACAGACACCAAATGGACTGGGTTCATGTGTGATCGGGAGTGCACGGTGTACCAGTTTGCGGTTATACACAGATGTATTATGAGTATAAATTTCTCTGTGCACTGGGTGCATGTAATATGATTTGATAGTAGGGAGATCTCAGTGGGGGCCTATGTGCCAGGAGTGTATAGCTATCTCGGTGCGGGTTAAGTTCCCGGAGTCTAGTAGTATTTGATATGAGTAATGAGAAACGAGGAAGTATTCCACATTGGTGTAACGGTTAGTATGGTGGAGATAATTTATGTAATTGCTCAAAGAAGAAACATTTGGGGGGATGCCTTAGAATAGGGACAGCTAGTAGTAAGTCGTTTTTACGGCATGGATCATGTTGCGATCTCGGCAAGTGCACCGATCGTTCCAAGTAATAAAGTGATAAGAAAGTATCGTCTCCACAGGGATTGATGAACAAGTACTACTATAACCAGTCCTCTTAATTTAGATAGATCGATTAATTGTTGACAAATAATTGTAATTTAAATTAAATGACAATAAAAATAAAAGAATTGTTTTTGTATTTTTCTGGAAAAGACTTAAAATAGATGAAGAAATGTTTTTGTAGAAAAAGTAATGAAAAAGACTGTAGCCAGGGTACATTCACCAATTGCTCCCAATTTTACTTCGGATTGATTCATAAAACCTATTGAAATTAACAACTCAGACAAATTATCATCTTTTAGAAATAATTAGTTAGATCCCAATCCCTTGGCGATCTAACCCTTTACTTCAATTGGAACCCTAATCCCTTAGTAGTTCCGCCTGAAAATAAGCATTATGTAGATAAATCCCACGACTGCAATCCATACAAGTCTATCCCTAGAACATGCATAGAGAGTCATCTTTATCTCCTTTCAGGATCAAGTATTCCAACATCCCTATTGTGAATCCTGATCCCCAGAATATCATTTCCTATTAGGTTGATCAGATCTAATAGAAATAATATCAATACGCTCAAGATAAAAGATGAAATATATTAATTCAATACATAAAATGATTCAATCCTTGTAGCAATTGTTTACAAAGGGATCATGCCCCTGACTACAGAAATAGATCTAGCCAATCAACATCATGATTGCTGTTCTGATTTCAACATAAACTAAAGAAAGAAAATAAAGAAGAATACAAGAACAGAGTGATGAACACGAAGAACGTCTCCTCTAGGTCTTGTGATGTGATTCAGAGAGATCCTTTTCTTCAGAGGTTGAGTCTCCTTTTATAAGAGGGATTCTGACCTAATTTGCATTTTTGAATCTTCTAACTTTCGCGCCTCCCGCGCTCAGAGCGCCACTCCCGCGCTCTGAGCGTGGGAGTTACTGCCATTTTTTTCCTTCCCGCGCTCTCAGCGCCAACCCCGCGCTGTGAGCGCGGGACCTTCTGTCCATTTTTGCCTTCTCGCGCTCTCAGCGCCACTCCCGCGCTGAGAGCGTGGGAACTTAGGTCTTTTTGATATGTTTTTGCCTCCTTTTGTTCATCTTCTTTGATATTCAGACTTTGGATATTTTTACTCTTTTTCTCTGCTTTTCTTGCATTGATTGAGTCATTTTCTTCCTCTTTTTGCCTTGTAATTTCCTATATGCTGACCGCATATCAAATAATTCCCAGATTTGAACTTTGCTGTCCCTAGCAATGTATAAGACTAAATCCAGGAAACAGATTAATCCAACATAACACTGTACAGCCAACAGATCATCTTACTAAGTATGCTTGAATCAATGTGAAGAATTTTTAATAATGCCTTTTATGAAAAGATTTAGAATCTAATTTGCACATCCCTCACCCAGATAATCAAATAACGCTCAATACTCAAGTGTTTGGGGGAATGACAATTACTCCAGCTATCACTGTAACAACATTATCATAAAACTTGCTCATATTCTCAAGTACCTAAAGATGAGGAACATTAATACATGCAAAATTGATCAAAAGGACATCACAGGTTGTAACTTGGCCGGCTAAAGGGTGGAATTTTTTTCTGGATAGTAGCTCAAGTAACAATGAGATTGAAAATTTGATAGTTTTTTCATTTAACACATTCAACTCATTTGTTTTGCTCCACTAATGTTCCCACAGAATTTCGGGAATTCTTTCTGCCATATTTCCTTTTTTAAAGACACAATTCAGTCACCTTTTTTTTATCTTGACCTCTGTGGAGCTCACCTTCATTTCTTTCCTACATATCAGGGATTCAACCTCTTTTTAAGGTAAGAATATGTCTACTCAACAGGGGTTTATGAACAAAAAGGTTCAGGCCCAAAGGTTTAATATTGGAAGAATTCACATAGGTGATTTATTTGGCTGTGGCTACAAAATAAAATCTGCCTTTATCATTTCAATTTATGCATGTATTTCAGAGAAACAAAGCAAGTTCTAGAATGCTATCACAGTGATATCTCTCAAAATAAATTCAGTGTTTAGGCCCAAAAACTTACTAGCTATGATGTTAAACTAGATTTCCAAACTAATCATTTAGGCATTTATTAACCATTCAAGCTTAGCAATTCAGACATACTAGTTGACAAAATTTGGCTATACAATATCATGCTAGCAATTTGTATATCCAGAATTTAATCAAACATAACTGAACCTGAGAATTTCCTTTTCAATACAAGACTTCTTTTTTTCATGGTGTGGTTACACCATATTCATCAATCTTGCAATCTTGCATGCAGCATGTATGCCATAATTCCCAGATTTGAATGTTGCTGTCCTCAGCAACAAACTAATCTAAGACATAGCTTAAGCTGCCATATGTAGGACACACAGAGTTGTTAATATCCAAAGCATAATATGCAAGAAATTAGAACCCAATATAAAGTGCCATCAACCTTAACTGTGTTCGAACTTAAAAACAAAATATAAAACTAAATTGTTCCAAGAAATTTAAAACAAAATGCAGTAAATGGAAATGGAGGAACAAGATCAAAAGCCATCCATAAATTCATCATCTGCAAAATCGCCCAGAATGTCATCATCTTCAGTGTTGGAAGGCATAGATGGGCCTGCTTGTGCAGCAGGGGGAACTTGACCCATTAATCCAGCCGTGTCAATTCCCCTATCCAGGCATAGTCGCTCCAACATGCTCATCATATAGTTGTTCTGAACCAGCAACTGTTGGAGCATCTCAGAATCAGTAGATGTGGATGGTGCGGATACTGGGACAGGTGGTGGAACAGCACCGCCAGATGCTTTCCAGATTGCTTGTCGGCGGGACTCCTTCTGCATGTCATTATACGCACGCTGTGTTAGTTCTGCTTTAGGCTTGACATCCCTGGGCTCATCATCTGGGATCTCTACCCCTGCCCTGATGCATAGCTGCTCAATGAGTGAGCAATGAGCCAGACTAAAATCCAACCGACCATGAGTAATCATGTGAGCTATCCTATCAGACAGAATAGCCCCAATATGGAGGTTGTGATTTCCCAGCAGAGTATACAGCAGGACTGCCCTTTCGACATTAACATCACTGAGATTTGTTGAAGCCATGATGGTTGAGTTGATGAATGAGTGCCAGAAGATTGCCTCTTCATTGAGATCAAGCCTATCCAATTTTTCTGGCACGGCTGGCTGGCCTTGCTTGGGCTTCCATGCAGCTCGGGGTTGGGCGATTCCTTCCCGGATTGTGGTAGCCAAAGCCGGCATTTCTTCTCTATACAAACCGTCAACCGGCTGCATCCTCTGAAAGGTATCAGTGAAAAAACAGGATTGGGTTGCTTCCCATGAGGTGTTCAGCAACCTCTCAATCTGGAAAGCGGTAAAAGAAACTTCCTTTCCCCTGACCCAGGTCTTTCTTGTCCGGTCTACTGTGTCTTTATCAGCATTGGCACAGAACTCTCTCAATATGGTGCTGCAGCTTAGCTGTGGAAGTTGGATCAATTTTTGCCATTTCCTTCTTTCAATTGTCAGGACGACTGGACAGTCATCCGCCAGAAAACTGCTGATTCTTCGTTCTGGTATAATCTTCTTTTTCAGAAACCAGTTGTGGTACCGGTCTTGGTTTGCTGGAGATAGAAACCGGTGGGCGTCAAAATCAATCAGAGCAGGGGCTCTTGCCTTTTGGTGCCAGCTGCACCTGGGGGTTTTTTAGCGGCCCTTTTTTCCTGCACTCAGAAAAGTTCCACCACGGATAACATACCAATATGGACACCAGAATATCAGTAATGCAATGACAATTCCCAGATTTATATTATGCAAACCATAGTGCCCTAACATGCCATTATCGTACATACCATTAATCATGCAAACTGCCATGCCAGTAATGATCATCATGGTATGAATATGAACAATTAAATTGGCAGAAACTGGAGCATGCATTTTGGCAACACTAACATACATATAATTCTGGAGCATGCATTTTATTCGTTTTCACATATGAGGACAGCATCTAGTGCATCCTAGCATACATTGTGCAGAGATGAAAATTCGTGGCTTAACTATTCTATCAAATATGGACCATGCACTCATCCAACATCATAGCAGCAACAATAACATGGCAACTTGAACAAAATAAAATAATGCACTCTTACCTTGTCTCCTGCCATTTTCAAGAAGTGAATGTACCACAGAGTGATGAATCCTGAATGAAAAATTTAACCTTAATCCTACAATGGTGGGGAGAGGAGAAAATAGTGTGGAGGAAGGAAGGGTGTGGGGGAGAGGGATATGATGAAGAGGAAAGGAAGAGGGGAAAAAGGGGAGAAGAAGAATGGAGAGGAAGAAGAAGAAGAAGAAGGGGAAAGGGGAGG